>CM038145.1:515169203-515361703 GCA_021437245.1 Aegilops speltoides
TTTGATTTGTAGTTTGTATGATGATGTTTGGGACATTAGGATGCACATTGATGCTCAAGAAAATTTGGAGAGGAAGTTACGCAGTTCAGATGTTACACTTCCGAATCTTTATGCACTGTTGGAAACACAAAGCTATAGATTCTCTGATGCTCTGTACCACATGGAGATTCCAGGAATAGGAGAGCAAAGAGAGCAAGGCCTATAATTGACAGACAGTAATGTGAAATTGCAGCAAATTAAGAAGCAGTATGAGGAGAGTACAAGTCTGAATTTGTTAGTGAGGGCAGCAACACCTGTCAGTACTGTATCTCACATACGAGAATTAGCCCCAATTGTTTATCAACCACCAGTTGTGTATGATCTCAGTGAGCCTCATGTGCTTGATATTGATGATCAAGGAATTGTTTTTTGAAAGTGAGTGCAGCCGCCACAACTTTAACTGGTGACGCGTCATTTCCAATCCGTTGGCATCTTTGATACACCACGTTTACATAGTTAGTGATGGCGTTGCTTTTTCTAACACGCCATCAATTGGTGGGCCCAACTGTACGGACCAGGCACCAGCTAATGCTAGCATTTATTTCTATAAATGTCGTAGGTAATTAGTTTAAGATGACATGCTAATTCCTGGTAGCCAGAAATAATTTTGAGTACTTTATAGTTTTATAAGATTTTTTATTATTTTGTGTTTTTTTACTATTTGAATCTTTTATAATTTTGAGTGTTTTTACAATTTGACTCTTTTTACTGTTTTTATGTTTTTTATTATTTTGAATCTTTCATAATTTTAAGTCTTTTTATTATTTTTCTTTTATTATTTTGAATCTTTCATACACATGTAATATACCTATACATATATATGGAATTGTTTCAGAAAATTTTAACGATAAACGGGCATGTACAAGCCTTGTCTTCGCCTCCTCCTTCCTCCACAAAAAAGTTAGGGTTTCTGCCTCCCGCCGTCGCCGCCGCAGGTCAGCCTCCTCTCCGGTGGCCCTAGGGCCATGGGGGCGCGGTGGATCTCGGCAAGGGCCGGCGGGAGGGCTTCGTTTTTAGTCGTTTCTTTCAGTTTTGCTAGGGTTTGTGTCCTGCTCAGGAAGACGAGACGGCGGCGGCTCCCTGAAGATGGAATAAAGGTCTCCCCGCCTAGTCCCCGTTCCGGCGGCGCGTCTAGCACCGTTGGTGGGCGTGTGGAGGTGTGTCTCCGGTGGATCTATCTTTGGTGGATTTGCTCGGATCTCATCGTTGTTCGTCTACGTTCGCGTGTCTTCGGATTGGATCTTTCTGATCTACGTTATTCTTCGTCTGCGACGGTTGCTGTTCTGGTGCGCTGGTCCTACGGGGCCTTGGCACGACGACTTCATTGTCTACTACAACAAGTTTTGCGACCGCGATGGAGGGCGATGATGCGGCGCCGCTTCGCTCGCTCAAGGCTGTTAGTCGTCGCTAGGTGGTCTATGGATCTGGATGTAATTTTTATTATTTCTGGTATTCGTTGTACTGCCATGGTTGAAGATGAATAGATCGGAAATTTTCTCGCAAAAAAAAAACGGGCATGTACAACCACACACACAATACACGCTTTTACATGTTTGGACTTTGAACAGTATACACACGTTATCACGTCGGCTGAACAACACAAGGCTCGTTACAATTCCCCATGAAAAATACGAGGGCCAGATACTCTTTCATTCATTAATTAGAGCAAAATAATAATAATCTGGGCCACAACAAGAGAGACATTCCGCCTGCTCGCGCCGAGCGGCCCACGGCGCATCCGATGTCGTCTGGGTCTGGCTGGGCTGGACAGCGCGGGGAGCAAAACAAACGCTGGTTCCTTCTAGCTAGTCCCACATTGGCCAGCGAGGAAGAGCCGAACCGGTTTATTTGCCTCAGCTCAGCAACCAGCACCGTCCTTTTGGGGACATTCGATAAAACCAAAATGATAAAAGGGAAGTTTGGCACCGCCCTATTGGCATGGCCCCTGCGGAAAATGGATGACACGCGCAGAGTCCCTGGAGCCTTCTCTTTTGCCCTCTATATCATCACATATTTTTCAATTAGTCAAGTCCACTTATGTACACATTGTTTGTTCCTTAATTCGTCAGGTGTTGGGACACAAGATTGACCCTTGGCATCGGTGTATACTTCTAGACCTCCCCTTCAAGTCTGACAACGGTCGTCGCCGGCTGATTCCGGCAATTTCCTACGTCCTCCGGTGCGGTGTATACTTCTAGACCTCCCCTTCTCGCTGCCATACATCTACGCCTCCCCTCTCGCTATCATTTCTGGCCATTTTCTAAGTATTTTTATTTGATCCCAAATGTTAGTGTTTCCACGGTGATGGCAATGACAACGACGGAGACGCAAGGAGGCGACGACGCACCGCGGCTCCAATCCTCGGTGAGCATCTCCCTCTTGATTTGTTTGCGTGTTGCTGCTCTTATTTAGATTAGCTAGGGTTCATGCTAGTGTCAATTAAAAGTTTGAAAGTGCTAATGTTGAACCTTGGCACTTTAGAAGACATGCTAGAATGTAAACTTTGATAGTGCCAAAATGTAAGATTTGACTGTGCAAAAATGTAAGATTTGACTATGCCAAACTGAAAACTAGCTAGTGTCAAAATGTAAACTTTGACAGTGCCAAAGCTTTCATAATTTAATTTGACACTGACAAAGCTTTGACTGTGCCAAAACATAAATCTAGTGTCACAATGACAATGCCAAAACTGGAAACTAGTGTCAAAATAGTGCAAACCGTTGACAATGCCGAAACCAAACGCTAAAAACTAGTGTCAAAGCTTTGACAGTGCCAAAACTGAAAACTAGTGTCAAAACTTTCATAATTTTGCTTGCCAACTCTGGTTTGTATGCCAAGGCTTTGACAGTGCCAAAACTAACAAGATTCATAACTACTATCAAAACTTTGACAATGTATCGAACTGTAGGAGTAGATGCAAAATTCAGACATGCTCTTCATGTATTCTTTTAGTTGCATTCTTACTCTAGTTCCTCCTAGGCATAAGTAGTGTTGATAGGTCATGTTAGACATTCATACCCTAGTTAATACTCTACTTCTAATAACTAGTGTCAACTGTGACATTGTCTTCGGTTTGAAGACTTGATATATGCAGAAAATTAGCAAAGTTTAGTAGTGCAGAAGTTTGTAATTAAATGATCTGTTATATACATTGTTAACATCGATTGCTGAACAGTGATAAAAGGTCAAAAGAACAACGGGCAAAGGGGAAAAAAATTGCCCAGCTCGGCGAACAAGCACAGCAATCGTGCCCCCCACTGAATGTGTCTAATCCTCCGGGCACGGTGGCCGGTTATGGCAATCTTGGAGATTACCTGCCTGACGATGCACTTCCTGATTTCATGGAGGTGGACTTATTTAGATACGAGTACGGGAAGCCTCTCGTCAAAGATGAAAAGTCTCTGACAACAATGATGCGAAGATTCCACAGTTGGTACATGAAAACCTGCAGAGAGTCTGAGGGGACGAACACTTTGTATCTGAATATTAAAGAGGAGCACGACCTCGTTTCAAATGATCTGTTGGCTATTCCATTTGAGGAGTTCTTCGAGTTCTTCAATCAAAAGGCCCTCGATAAATTAATGGTCTTTTGCTACTGCCTGTAAGTACTATTTCTGTCATTAGTCTGTATATATAGCTCGGCTCTTTCATTGCATGTATTTATAATTAATTATCCTCAATATATTATGCAGATTGAAGATCGTCGAGTGCAAAAAAAATGAAATCTATGATATTGGGTTCATTAACACAAATATCATAGATGTTTTTCTGGTTAAAAAGCTACCAAGAGGCCGAGGACAACTTGCTACAATCATTGATCAAAATCAAAACAAAGATACCATACTCTTTCCTTACCACGGCCCGTGAGTGTTACTTGTCGTGTGCATATTCGGTTTTCCTTATTACTCGAGCGAGGTTAATGTAATTGATGAGTTATGCTTGCGTGTAGGTACCACTATATTCTTTCGGAGATTAAGCTTGAGCGTGGACTAGTAACCGCCTTAGACTCGAGACGGAAAGATCCCAGCACCTATGCGGAGATGACTGAAATGCTCAGCAAGTAAGTTCAATCGATCATTATCGCACCATATCGGCAACTTTTTGTTCATTTCTTGATATCTCAAGTAATAACAAATATTTTCTTTGTCTTGCAGGGTTTGAAACAGTTCACCGCACAAGCTCCGGACTCGCCAAGGAGCTGCGATATACATACCCGAAAGTAAGTACTATCGGCGCGCATCTCCCATTGATTCTATAGCTATACTTTCATCAATGCCATTTATATAATGCTTCATTATCAGTTTGATTGACCTCTATTTCTCGTAAAGTGCTTGTGGCAGGAGGAAGGAATGATTTGTGGATACTACGTGTGCGAGTTCATCCACAACGCGACATTGAAAAACAAGCGGGCTACTCTAGAAGACAATATGAAGTGCGTAAGCAATAATATTCGCAATTTCATTTTATTACACCATCATTTCTGTTGAGTTTCATTCATATATATGTATTAATTAACCCCTTCTTCAAATTAATTAGACTTGGCAGATGGGATGAACTCCTACCACCAGACCGCATGAAAGCAATTCAAGAGGAATTGGCGGGATTCTTTCTTGAACACGCCATCAAGATAAAGCCGGAGAATACCATGTGGAACTTGAATTCAAATGCTAGTGGTTTGTAATTAAGAGATCTTATATAGATTGTACATGTATGTAGCCAGTAAAACTTGTTGTTCGACCAATCTCGTAGAAGGAGAGGTCGATCGATCACTTCTCTCGGTATGCATGACGAACTTCAGATGAATGGTTCTCTCGATCACTTATGTATATTTACTACGAAGCGCCGAGCAAGCACGGACATAATTAAGAGAGGACACTTTCTCTATTAATTAGCTAGCTAACGAAACACCTAAATTAACCCCCCAAAACCCCCAACCCCCTCCTTTCAAAAAAAAACAAAAACCAGGCCATCGAATGCAGACACGTGGACGCTTTTGGTCCCGTTGAGCCACCAACCGGGACCAAAGGCCTCGACTGGGCTCGGCGCGACAGGCCACGTGGAGGCTCATTGGTCCCGGATCGTGTTTGAACCGGGACTAATGGGTTGAGGTATTAGTAACGACCCATTAGTCCCGGTTCCCGAACCGGGACTAAAGGCCCTTACGAACCGGGACTGATTGGTGATTTTCTACTAGTGGTTTGATGGATTCGCGTGTGGCCTGTGAGTGTGGGTTACTGGCACCAATTAGGGGATGGGGCACCAGCGAGGGCGCACATCCGCTCCGTCGTGCCCTAAAGCGCGGACGAGGAGGGCTTGGAGGACATGGTGCCCTAGAACGTGACTGCATGGAGGGCAAAAAAGGTCTGGTGGCGTGATAACCCACACGTATAGGGATAAATTGTAGCCTCTTTCGATAAATAAGAGTGTCGAACCAAACGAGGAGCTAAAGGTAGAACAAATATTCCATCAAGTTCTATCGACCACCGATACAACTCTACGCATGCTTGTCGTTCGCTTTACCTAGAACAAGTAAGAAACTATAAGGACTTTGCAGGTATGATAGGATAGGTTTGCAAGATAATAAAGAGCATGTAAATAAAAAGTAGGGGCTGTTTATATGAAGACACAACTAAGTTAGTTTTAATAGAGAGCTTTTTGTCACGAGAAAGTTATTTGTCCCTAGGCAATCGATAACTAAACCGGTAATCACTATTGCAATTTTTTTGAGGGGGAGGCATAAGCTAACATTACAAACATATCTCCAAGCCAAGCGGTCGAGAACTACTGTCAGTGATAAAAGGTCAAAAGAACAACGGGCAAAGGGGAAAAAAATTGCCCAGCTCGGCGAACAAGCACAGCAATCGTGCCCCCCGCTGAATGTGTCTAATCCTCCGGGCACGGTGGCCGGTTATGGCAATCTTGGAGATTACCTGCCTGACGATGCACTTCCTGATTTCATGGAGGTGGACTTATTTAGATACGAGTACGGGAAGCCTCTCGTCAAAGATGAAAAGTCTCTGACAACAATGATGCGAAGATTCCACAGTTAATACATGAAAACCTGCAGAGAGTCTGAGGGGACGAACACTTTGTATCTGAATATTAAAGAGGAGCACGACCTCGTTTCAAATGATCTGTTGGCTATTCCATTTGAGGAGTTCTTCGAGTTCTTCAATCAAAAGGCCCTCGATAAATTAATGGTCTTTTGCTACTGCTGTAAGTACTATTTCTGTCATTAGTCGTATATATAGCTCGGCTCTTTCATTGCATGTATTTATAATTAATTATCCTCAATATATTATGCAGATTGAAGATCGTCGCAAAAAAATGAAATCTATGATATTGGGTTCATTAACACAAATATCATAGATGTTTTTCTGGTTAAAAAGCTACCAAGAGGCCGAGGACAACTTGCTACAATCATTGATCAAAAATCAAAACAAAGATACCATACTCTTTCCTTACCACGGCCCGTGAGTGTTACTGTCGTGTGCATATTCGGTTTTCCTTATTACTCGGCGAGGTTAATGTAATTGATGAGTTATGCTTGCGTGTAGGTACCACTATATTCTTCTCGGAGATTAAGCTTGAGCGTGGACTAGTAACCGCCTTAGACTCTGACGGAAAGATCCCAGCACCTATGCGGAGATGACTGAAATGCTCAGCAAGTAAGTTCAATCGATCATTATCGCACCATATCGGCAACTTTTTGTTCATTTCTTGATATCTCAAGTAATAACAAATATTTTCTTTGTCTTGCAGGGTTTGGAAACAGTTCACCGCACAAGCTCCGGACTGCCAAGGAGCTGCGATATACATACCGAAAGTAAGTACTACTGGCACGCATCTCCCGTTGATTCTATAGCTATACTTTCATCAATGCCATTTATATAATGCTTCATTATCAGTTTGATTGACCTCTATTTCTCGTAAAGTGCTTGTGGCAGGAGGAATGGAATGATTTCTGTGGATACTACGTGTGCGAGTTCATCCACAACGCGACATTGAAAAACAAGCGGGGCTACTCTAGAAGACAATATGAAGTGCGTAAGCAATAATATTCGCAATTTCATTTTATTACACCATCATTTCTGTTGAGTTTCATTCATATATATGTATTAATTAACCCCCTTCTTCAAATTAATTAGACTTGGCAGATGCGGGATGAACTCCTACCACCAGACCGCATGAAAGCAATTCAAGAGGAATTGGCGGATTCTTTCTTGAACACGCCATCAAGAAGCCGGAGAATACCATGTGGAACTTGAATTCAAATGCTAGTGGTTTGTAATTAAGAGATCTTATATAGATTGTACATGTATGTAGCCAGTAAAACTTGTTGTTCGACCAATCTCGTAGAAGGAGAGGTCGATCGATCACTTCTCTCGGTATGCATGACTAACTTCAGATGAATGGTTCTCTCGATCACTTATGTATATTTACTACGTGGCGTCGAAAGCAAGCACGGACATAATTAAGAGAGGACACTTCTCTCTATTAATTAGCTAGCTAATGAAACACCTAAATTAACCCCCAAAACCCCCAACCCCCTCCTTTCAAAAAAAACAAAAACCAGGCCTTTCGAATGCAGACACGCGGACGCCTTTTGGTCCGGTTGAGCCACCAACCGGGACCAAAGGCCCTCGACTCGGCTCTCAAGACAGGCCACGTGGAGGCTCATTGGTCCCGGTTCGTGTTTGAACCGACTAATGGGTTGAGGTATTAGTAACGACCCATTAGTCCCGGTTCCCGAACCGACTAAAGGCCCTACAAACCGGGACTGATTGGTGATTTTCTACTAGTGGTTTGATGGATTCGCGTGTGGCCTGTGGAGTGTGGGTTATTGGCACCAATTAGGGATGGGGCATTTTACAAAAATAAAATGCGTGAACACTTTTAAAATATACACTAATATTTTTCAAAAAGTGAACACTTTTAAAGTACATACATGTTTTTAAATATGTATAAATATTTTTAAATTTTCATGGATTCAACAAAACTAATTTATCATAAGAAATAAAAATATTTATATATTTTAAAAATGGTTCTTGTAATTAAAATTCCTATTTCTAATAATTTTTCCATGTAACTAAAAGATGTGTTTGCACATTTAATAAAAAAATCATGTAGCCTCATGAGGTCATCGTAGTACACGCCCCATCTGCGATTGCAAATTAGTAAATTTTATCATTTTTGTGTATTTCCGTCTTAAAGTAAGTTCTAACAAACCTTCATACACATGTAATATACCTATACATACATACGGAATTTATTTTCAGAAACTTTTAACGGTTAACGAGCATGTACAACCACACACATAATACACGCTTGCACATGTTTGGACTTTGAACAGTAGACACACATTATCACGTCGGCCGAACAACACAAGGCTCGTCACAATTCCCTATGAAAAAACACGATGGCCTTTTACACTTTTTCATTATTAATTAGGGAAACATTACGAAATCACTAGTTGAGGAATACTCCTACAAAAATCACACCAGTTTCCCAGGTTGCGACAAGAGACGCGCTACATGTGCGCTACTTGTCTCAACCTGTGAGTTTTCCCTTTTTTAGTAGATCTGTCTATTCAAAACGTTTTATCTCTTAAACCGTGTGTCCAAATCTCGAACCACTTTCACCGTTGGATTTCTCGTCGAGATCTTCAAAACTAGATCCCATGTTGATAGCTTTTGACAAACTTTTTTTCACAAAAAACGGACGAAAAAATCAAATCGAGCACGGATTTTTCCTTTCCGAAAGAGGCAAGCCTGTGCCTCTCACGAAATCACAACTATGCCTCTCGGAAGGAAAAAAGAAGAAGTGAAACGTGTTTTTTCCGCTTCAAGTCCGTTTTCAAGGAGGCACGGCCGTGACTCTCGCGAAGCACAACCGTGTTTCTCGCGAAAGCACAACCGTGTTTCTCGCGAAGCAAAACCGCGTTTTCGCGGAAGGAAAAGAAAACAGAAAACACATTTTTCTGTTTCGGGAGGCACGGCCGTGACACTCACGAAAGCAAAACCGTGTTCTCGCGGAAGCAAAACCGTGACTCTAGCGAAAGGAAAAGAAACACGTTTTTTGCGATTTTTTAAATAAAATTGTCCAAAAGTTCAAGAAGACGGTGGAAAACCAAACGTCAAAAACCCTAAATAATAAACCGCTTAAAAAGCCAAAAACGCGTAAAAAAAAATAAAAAATAAAATTCGAAAGGAGTGTCCAAAGCGCGACACGTGGCGGGGCGGCTGGGAGCGCGCCAAATGGCGCTGATCGTTGCGAGACTACCGAAGAAGCGCTCCTTAATTAGTTGCTCTCGAAACATTATTAATTAGTAATAATAGTAAGCTTGCACGTCTAGACTAACACATACTCCCTCCATCCAAAAAAACTTGTCCCCTCAAATAGATGTATCTAGCACCAAGTTAGTGTTAGATACATCCATTCGAGAGACAAGTGTTTTCGGACAGAGGGAGTATTATATTATAGAACATTTGTAGTTTTAAAATAATATGATGCATGCTATTTTCAATATCTCACCTTTACAAAATCATCCAAGAGAAGTAGAAGCTTATATCTGACGGTATTCTCGACCCAACAATTGTTGATATGGTTCAGAAATATGATAAGAAATACAAGCAGAAGGACTAATGTGAAACATGACCAAGTTTGAAAGCATGATTCTTTGTCCCCAGTTTATACTATTTCTCACCTTTTCACCATTCTTTTGATACACAGTGAGACAAAACTTATGCATGTGTCTTTGTAAGTTATATGTACGTACATACAGAACAATAGATACCCACCCAGAGTTTCCCATCCCACATTTGAATGCCTAAATCGATATTGATCTCGTCAGCCGTTGTCTAACATCCTACTCGTCGGGTCCGTTAGGCTTGCAAGCATCACCGCATTGTCATAGACTCAATCACGCTTCTCTACCAATCTGGCCTGAGCGCATAGCACCCGTTGGCTAGACCATGCTGTTGCAAGTGGCCTCTGTGTTGGAGGCGGCCACCACGGCATCACGCCTGCATGGCCGGATTTCCTGCGCCGGGCCTGCAAAGAAGAGCGGGGAAATGCCTCGCACTCAGGGCTGGGCCATGAGTAGTGACAGCGGCTGCAACTGTATCTCCACCCCTATTCCAAATCGATACCCCACTGGTCCTCCTTCCATGCGTTGAGCTGGGCGACGCAGCCGCCGCCGTCCGGGTCAACTGTCTCATCCAGTCCTCGCTGACGGCCCGCTTGGATCCCGCGCCACCAGGCTCAACCACTGCGGTTGAGGCAGAGGTCAAGAGGAAGCGGCCATGGCAGCGCATGGAGGGTGGAGGGGTTCGATGGTCGCCGCGGAGAAGAAGGAGGACCAGAGTATGGGGTAGGGCACCGGCGGCGGCAGGTCGAGCCGCTTTGGGTCGGCCGGACCGAGGAGAGTATGGCTAGTACGGACACATAGGAAAACGAAATTCTGGTGGCACTTTTTTCGCCTCTTCCTTTTATTTAGCACTGTTTCCTTTTATTTAGCAGCCTACGATGGCATGGACCTATTTTCCTCGGTGGTGGAGTATGGCCAGTCGATGCAAATTACGAAGTGCACACCGTGAATAGATTAGATTAATCATATCTGTTAGATTGATATTTGTGGGCCTAATCATGTGGTCCTGATTGGGTCATGCGGTGTCATGGGTCTAATTGTGGGGTACACGTTTTTTAGGCAATAATTGTGGGGTACACGTTTTTTTGAGGCAATAATTGTGGGGTACACGTAAAATGTTTTTGTTTGATTGGAGATTTGGGCCACAACAAGAGAGACATTCCGCCTGCTCGCGCCGAGCGGCCCACGGCGCATCCGATGTCGTCTGGGTCTGGCTGGGCTGGACAGCGCGGGGAGCAAAACAAACGCTGGTTCCTTCTAGCTAGTCCCACATTGGCCAGCGAGGAAGAGCCGAACCGGTTTATTTGCCTCAGCTCAGCAACCAGCACCGTCCTTTGGGGACATTCGATAAAACCAAAATGATAAAGGGAAGTTTGGCACCGCCCTATTGGCATGGCCCCTGCGGAAAATGGATGACACGCGCAGAGTCCCTGGAGCCTCTCTTTGCCCTCTATATCATCACATATTTTTCAATTAGTCAAGTCCACTTATGTACACATTGTTTGTTCCTTAATTCGTCAGGTGTTGGGACACAAGATTGACCCTTGGCATCGGTGTATACTTCTAGACCTCCCTTCAAGTCTGACAACGGTCGTCGCCGGCTGATTCCGCAATTTCCTACGATCCTCCGGTGCGGTGTATACTTCTAGACCTCCCCTTTTCGCTGCCATACATCTACGCCTCCCCTCTCGCTATCATTTCTGGCCATTTTCTAAGTATTTTTATTTGATCCCAAATGTTAGTGTTTCCACGGTGATGGCAATGACAACGACGGAGACGCAGGGAGGCGACGACGCACCGCGGCTCCAATCCTCGGTGAGCATCTCCCTCTTGATTTGTTTGCGTGTTGCTGCTCTTATTTAGATTAGCTAGGGTTCATGCTAGTGTCAATTAAAAGTTTGAAAGTGCTAATGTTGAACCTTGGCACTTTAGAAGACATGCTAGAATGTAAACTTTGATAGTGCCAAATGTAAGATTTGACTGTGCAAAATGTAAGATTTGACTATGCCAAACTGAAAACTAGCTAGTGTCAAAATGTAAACTTTGACAGTGCCAAAGCTTTATAATTTAATTTGACACTGACAAAGCTTTGACTGTGCCAAAACATAAATCTAGTGTCACAATGACAATGCCAAAACTGGAAACTAGTGTCAAAATAGTGCAAACCGTTGACAATGCCGAAACCAAACGCTAAAAACTAGTGTCAAAGCTTTGACAGTGCCAAAACTGAAAACTAGTGTCAAAACTTTCATAATTTTGCTTGCCAACTCTGGTTTGTATGCCAAGGCTTTGACAGTGCCAAAACTAACAAGATTCATAACTACTATCAAAACTTTGACAATGTACCGAACTGTAGGAGTAGATGCAAAATTCAGACATGCTCTTCATGTATTCTTTTAGTTGCATTCTTACTCTAGTTCCTCCTAGGCATAAGTAGTGTTGATAGGTCATGTTAGACATTCATACCCTAGTTAATACTCTACTTCTAATAACTAGTGTCAACTGTGACATTGTCTTCGGTTTGAAGACTTGATATATGCAGAAAATTAGCAAAGTTTAGTAGTGCAGAAGTTTGTAATTAAATGATCTGTTATATACATTGTTAACATCGATGCGCTCATACAACAGCCACTACAAATCTAGTGGAAACATCTCTATGTATGCCAACGACGCTGACGCGAGGAGCAAATAAGTAAGAACTCTTCTTCTTATTTGACAAACTCGTGCATGATGATTGCAAACACATGCATATCTGATGATTTCAAATATTTCTTGGCAGGGATATATACCGATTCAGGCCCAAGTTAAAGAAAAGGTCTATGATGTGGACATGCTCAACCGTCAGCTTCTGGAGTCTCATGAAAGTGCCATCAAGGCCCTGAAGGAGGTGAATACCACGCTCTAGCAGGTGAGGGATCTCCTAATAAACGAGAAGGCTGATCTTGTCAATCAGAATCTTGAGCTGATGAACCAGAGGGATCAACTGATCCAGGAGAAATATTAGCTAAAGAAGGAGAGCCAACTCCTCAGGGCCGAGAAAATTGAGCTAAAAAGTATGAAGACTCATTTTCTCAACGAGAGATAAAACAATAGGAAAAAGATTCGATAGATCAAAGCAATCCTTGATCATGTGTGATCGACTACCTAGCTATCTTAGTTCATAAGTTTGTTAAGTTGATGTAGTACCTATAACAGCTTAGCTCATGAACTGCTAACTATTATGTTAAGTTGATGTAGTACCTACAGCTTCACTGTTTAGCTTCTATGATAGTTGTTGTAGTACCTATCTTAAATTAGTTGATAGGTTAGCTAGCTGTAGATAGTTTTTCATATGGGCAAAATATAATTGGTTGCGTGGTGCCAAAATGACATGTCAGTGGTGACATATACTTACTGCTGGTGTTGGCCACGTGACATGCCATTAGCATACAAGTACTGGTGACGTGTGCTTCAACGCCATTAGTAAATTTTATCACTCACGCCATATTAGTGGCATTGCCACCAAACGACGGCAGGGTTATGTTTGCCACACCATAGTTAGCCTTTTCTGCGCTAGTGTACAGTTTTCATGATTTAAGTTTTTTGCTCGTGCCGCAATATATGACAGCTGGTGATAGTTAAGCATATGTTCATGGCTCGCTCATCTAGTATTCCATTGCATCATTACAATTTTGCTTTTGCTAATCACCAATTGCGTGAAAAAATGATTTTTGAATCAGTCCATTCCTAGCGAGGACACGTGGCGTCGCGGTGGAGACAAGGCAAGGGTTCACTAGTAGAAAAGGGGGCAATGGTCCAGGCCGGTCCAGCCCATTAGTCCCGGTTCAATCCAGAACCGGGACCAATGGGGGCATCGGACCTGTTCAGGAGCCCGGGGCCGGCCAGCCACGTGGGCCATTGGTCCCGGTTCGTCTGGACCTTTTGGTCCCGGTTGGTGGGATGAACCGACCAATGATCCCCGCCCTGGCCCATTAACGATTCGTCCGGTTCGCGGGCACGAACCGGGACCAAAGGAACCCTTAGTCCCGGTTCATGCGACCAACCGGGACCAATGGTGGTGCCTATATACCCCCGTGCAAGAGCAGAGCACACCGCTCTGTTTTTTCCGCCGAGGGGAGAGGGCTTGGTGGTGCTCTAGCTCACCTCATATGCACACAAGGTGTTCGATGGAATGCCCGAGCCACACTACTTAAGGTTTCTCCTCTCCAAGCTCGACCGCCAAGCTCCATTTTCCTCCATATTTGTCTAGGTTTAGCGGTCCGTCACGCCCCATCCCGCCTTCAACGTCGCCGATCACCCGCACCGATCTCATCGGCGGCACCACCGTGGTGAGCCTCTTGTTCTTATCTTCTTTCCAAAGGAAAAATATTCTTATTTGTATGTTTAGATAGATATATACTTGTATAATTTTCTTACTTTTATTATTGCATCTTATATAGTGCGATGGTTTTGGTATCCGCCCGTCGGCCCTCGCCCCTGTCTATGATTCGGATGTGGTATATATTATCTTTTCATAACTATTGGTTCATTTATTATTTATGACAATTATGCCGACCAACGTGACATAGATTTTATTCATCTAGGAGGTTGTTGAACCGAAATTCCAACCGACCCTATTGTCGAGAGGTTAAATTTAGTTGAAGAAGAAAACAATTTGTTGAAGGAAAAATTAGAAAAATTGAGGAGGAGAAGATGATATTGGAGTTGCATGTTGCGGATGTCGCCGATGATCACAAGATCAAGATGGATGCAATGCGCTTGAAGATTAGAAAGATTAGAAAATATGCCATTCATACCGAGGCTTGGTATCATTATGTCGTTGGATCAGTTGTTACATTGGTTGCGATTATGATCGCATTTGTTTCGCATTGAAATGTTTTACATAGTTTCAGGTGTATGGTTTAATTAATTTAGATGCTCTGCAGAGCTTTATGTTGTTAGATGAGAACTATGTATGTACTTTGGTTTTAATGTGATGATGAACTTCTATTAATTTGGTCACTTAATTAATTATCTATTCATGATCTCTAATGATTTTTGACACACTTAATTATATATAATGCACACAGATGAACCGCAATGGATGTACGGTTCAAGACACACCTCCGAGTACATTAAGGCGTGCATAATTTTCTCAAGTGGCTGAGGCAAACAAGCAGAATGGTTTTATGTGTTGTCCATGCCCTATATGTGGGAATACGAAGTCTTACTCGACCGGAAAATCCTGCACACCCACCGCTTTACAAGGGTTTCATGCCACACTATAATGTTTGGACGAGGCACGGAGAAATAGGGGTTATGATGGAAGACGGCGAAGAAGAAGAGTACGATGACAACTATGTGCCCCTGAATACGGTGATGCTCCGAAGATCAAGAGGAACCAGACGATGTGCACGATGATGCTGCAACGGAGAAGCTGCCTGAAGATCAAGAGGAACCAGATGATGTGCCCGATGATGATGATCTCCGCCGGGTCATTGTCGATGCAAGGACGCAATGCGAAAGTCAAAAGAGAAGATGAAGTTCGATCGCATGCTAGAGGACCACAAAAAGGGTTGTACCCCAATTGCGAAGATGGCAACACAAAGCTAGGTACCGCGACCGAATTGCTGCGATGGAAGGCAGAGAATCTTGTGCTCGATAAAGGATTTGAGAAGCTACTTAAAATATTGAAGAAGAAGCTTCCAAAGGATAACGAATTGCCCGACAAGACATACGCAGCAAAGAAGGTCGATGCCCTCTAGGATTGAGGTGCGAAGATACATGCATGCCCTAATGATGCATCCTCTACGCGGTGCGCATAAGGATCTGAACGATGCCGGTATGCGGTGCATTACGGTATAAGATCGACGAGATGACCTCGGTGATGTTGACGGCGAGCCCCGTGAAGAGGGTTCTGCGAAGGTGATGTGGTATGCTCCTATAATACCACGGTTGAAACGTCTGCTCGTAAACGGAGAGCATGCCAAGTTGATGCGATGGCACAGTGAGGACCGTAAGAAAGACGGGAAGTTGAGAGCACCCACTGACGGGTCGCAGTGGAGAAAAATCGAGAGAAAGTACTGGGATGAGTTTGCAAGTGAGCCAAGGAACGTATGGTTTGCTTTAAGCGCGGATGGCATTAATCCTTTCGGGGAGCAGAGCAGCAATCACAGCACTGGCCCGTGACTCTATGTATGTATAACCTTCCTCCTTGGATGTGCATGAAGCGGAAGTTCATTATGATGCCAGTTCTCATCCAAGGCCCTAAGCAACCCGGCAATGACATTGATGTGTACCTAAGGCCATTAGTTGAAGAACTTTTACAGCTGTGGAATGGAAACGGTGTGCGTGCGTGGGATGAGCACAAACAGAGGAATTTAACCTAAAGGCATTGCTGTTCGTGACCATCAACGATTGGCC
The DNA here is from genome assembly GCA_021437245.1 of Aegilops speltoides. Classification (NCBI taxonomy): domain Eukaryota; kingdom Viridiplantae; phylum Streptophyta; class Magnoliopsida; order Poales; family Poaceae; genus Aegilops; species Aegilops speltoides. The sequence goes on from CM038145.1 coordinate 515,185,294, forward strand.
CGCTCTCAAGAACCTTCGTGATGCATAAACAAGGGATACCACGCACGCACCGCTTACTTGACATCGATAGTATATACCGCAAGCTGCGGGAAGAATGTGTACAGGCTATCGCCGATTTCTTCCGACCAACCATCAATGTCGAAAGAAAGGCAAGCATTTCAAAGGCGAGGCAGATCACCGGAAGAAGCCCGCCATGCGCATCGGTGATCACGCACTTGCTATGGTCAATGATTTACACGTAATCTTTGGAAAGGGTCCCGCGGACTAGCTGTTCCGAGTGACGCCGAGGGACACGCACCCATGTGGAAGAAGAAATCTATATTTTGGGACCTACCCTCTGGAAAGACCTAGAGGTCCGCTCTTCGATCGACGTGATGCACGTGACGAAGAACCTTTGCGTGAACCTGCTAGGCTTCTTGGGCGTGTATGGGAAGACAAAAGATACAGGTGAGGCACGAGAGGACCCGCAACGTTTGCACGAAAAAGACGGCATGCCTCCAAAGCAAGATGAAGGTCCCGCCACTATGCTCTTACCAAAGAAGAGAAGGAAATCTTCTTTGAATGCCTGCTTAGTATGAAGGTCCCGACCGGCTTTCGTCGAATATAAAAGGAATAATAAATATGGCGAGAAAAAGTTTGAACCTAAAGTCTCATGATCGCCACGTGATTATGACGCAATCGCTTCGGTTGCATTGAGGGGCTTCTACCGAAAACGTCCGATTAGCCATTGTGAAGCTATGTGCATTCCTCAATGCAATATCTCGTAAGGTGATCGATCCGAAACCATACCAAGGCTAAGGAGTGATGTGGTGCAATGTCTTGTCGGTTTGAGCTGGTGTTCCCACCATCCTTCTTCAATATCATGACGCACGTTCTTGTTCATCTAGTTGACGAGATTGTCATTACGGGCCCGTATTTCTACACAATATGTACCCCTTTGAGAGGTTCATGGGAGTCCTAAAGAAATATGTCCGTAATCGCTAGGCCGAAGGAAGCATCTCCATGGGCCATCAAACAGAGGATGTCATCGGGTTTTGTGTTGACTTCATTCCTGGCCTTAAGAAGATAGGTCTCCCTAAATCGCGGTATGAGGGGAGACTGACCGAAAAGGCACGCTTGGAAAGGACTCAATAATATGCAGGACGGATATTCTTGGTCTCAAGCCCACTACACGCTTCTACGTAACTCTACCTTGGTGACCCGTATGTCGATGAACACAAGAACATCTGCGCTTCAAACACCCGGAGCAAAGGCGACGATCGGATTACATGTGAACACATCAGACTTTCAGCAGTTGGTTGGAAGCACGTGTCGAGGTGACAGACTGTTTGTGAGGAGCTGTACTTGTTATCCAGGGACCATCTTTGACCGTATTGATTTGGAAAGGATACGAGATAAATGGGAATACATTTTACACGATTGACCAAGATCAAAAGAGCACCAACCAAAACAGCGGTGTCCGCTTTGATGCAACAACCGAGAGGGAAAGGACACATATTATGGTTACATAGTGGACATATGGGAACTTGACTACGGACATGATTTTAAGGTCCCTTTGTTTAAGTGCAAATGGGTCAACTGTCAGAGGCGGGTACAGTAGACCCACAAGACGGAATGACAACAAGGATCTGAAAAATCTTGGGTACACCGACGAACCGTTCGTCCTAGCCAATGATGTGGCACAGGTTATCTATGTGAAGGGCATGTCCAGAGACCGAGAAAGAGAAAAGATAAGGAAGCAAATACATCATACGATGAGCCAAAGCGCCACATAGTTCTTTCGGGAAAAAGGGACATCGTGGGAGTGGAGGACAAGATGATATGTCTCAAGATTATGATAAGTTTCATGAAATTCCTCCTTTAAAGTCAAGGCTGACCCAAAGATCCCGATAAACGATGAAGATTATCCATGGTTACGGCGCAATAAGCAAATGACACAAGCGAAGAAAAAGTGAAGACTTTCTCCCGCAACTATTGTTCGTTTATGATACCATTATATTGTAACTGATGAGTATGATACCATTTTTCGTTTTGTACATGCACATGCTATGTGTGGGTCAATTTATGATACCATGCCAACTTTCAACTTTTTCAGAGTTCATTTGAAATGTCTTATGGTTCGGCCCTCGTAATAATTAAAAATAGCAACAATAAGTATTTTGTTGTAAGTAGAAACAAAATAAATTAAATAAAGCAAGAAAGAAAACAAAAAAAGTGTTTTCAAATTTGAAAATTAGTAATGGCACTAACAGAAAGTTTATAATTTTCCTAAAACTAGAAGCAAAAAGATTTAAAAATAGAGCAAAAACAAAAGAAAATAAATAATGCAGAAAACAAAACAAAAAACAACAATAAGTATTTTGTTGTAAGTAGAAACAAAATAAATTAAATAAAGCAAGAAAGAAAACAAAAAAAGTGTTTTCAAATTTGAAAATTAGTAATGGCACTAACAGAAAGTTTATAATTTTCCTAAAACTAGAAGCAAAAAGATTTAAAAATAGAGCAAAAACAAAAGAAAATAAATAATGCAGAAAACAAAACAAAAAACAACAATAAGTATTTTGTTGTAAGTAGAAACAAAATAAATTAAATAAAGCAAGAAAGAAAACAAAAAAAGTGTTTTCAAATTTGAAAATTAGTAATGGCACTAACAGAAAGTTTATAATTTTCCTAAAACTAGAAGCAAAAAGATTTAAAAATAGAGCAAAAACAAAAGAAAATAAATAATGCAGAAAACAAAACAAAAAAACAACAATAAGTATTTTGTTGTAAGTAGAAACAAAATAAATTAAATAAAGCAAGAAAGAAAACAAAAAAAGTGTTTTCAAATTTGAAAATTAGTAATGGCACTAACAGAAAGTTTATAATTTTCCTAAAACTAGAAGCAAAAAGATTTAAAAAATAGAGCAAAAACAAAAGAAAATAAATAATGCAGAAAACAAAACAAAAAACAACAATAAGTATTTTGTTGTAAGTAGAAACAAAATAAATTAAATAAAGCAAGAAAAAAAATGCCACCCATCGGGCCGCCACTACCGAATACGATCGGTATCCCTATTTGGGCCAGATTCAGCCCGCAGAAGGCCCGAAGGTCCAACAGCAACGGCGAGCAAGTAGGCCCATAAGCTGCAGTTCAAAGGAGTTCAAGAGGAGCGGCGGTGGGGCTTATAAACCATCGCGCCCTCTCAACTAGCGAGGTGGGATTAAACTTTGGCCCCGACGCGGGCAGTGAGGCCTTTGGTCCCGGTTGGACGCCCAACCGGACTAAAGAGACTTTAGTCCGGTTGTAGCCACCAACCGACCATAGGTCGCACTTCCCGCCTTTGGGCTGCCGAATTGAAAGTGGTCCCGGTTGGTGGCTCCAACCGACTAAAGTAAGATTAGTCACGGTTGGTGCCACCAACCGACCACGCGCTTGTATATAAGTGGCACTTTGCAGTTTTGCGATTCATCGCCACATTGCTTCGACGACGCCGAACGATCGACGCCGCCAGCTGCCCGACGCCGCCGCCGCTCCGCCGCCGCCGCCGTCGCCGCCGTCGCCGCGCCGTCGTTGTCGCCGTCCTCCCGAGCCGCGCTCGCCGTCGTCGCCGCCAGCTTGTCGCCGCCAGGATCCGCCTGGCTGTCGCCGTCGCCCATGGGCCTCGCGCCCGTCGCCGTCGCCGCCTCAGCGCCGCCATCACGTGTGAGCCGCGCGCGCACTGCCAGGCTTTTTTTTTTTCATTTTATTATTTTAGTTTTTTTCTGTTCATATAATGCATATATATGTGTATGTGTATGTATATATGTTCATATATGTTATGTATATGTTTCATTTTTATTAGTTTTTTTTCTGTTCATATAATGCATATATGTGTATGTGTATGTATATGTTCATATATGTTATGTATATGTTTCATTTTATTAGTTTTTTTTTCTGTTCATATAATGCATATATGTGTATGTGTATGTATATATGTTCATATATGTTATGTATATGTTTCATTTTTATTAGTTTTTTTTCTGTTCATATATGTATGTATATATATGCTCTGTTCATATGTGGCTATATATATGCAAAAGATAGATTTTAGAAAAGTTCGTTTTTTTCTGTTCACAGATTTTTTTGTTGATATTAATTATTGTAGAATATGCAAATGTTGGTATATTCATATGAACAATGCATTAGGCAAAACCTTTGTTTTTTTTGGAATTTTCTATTTGAACATTTTTTTAAAACAAGCAATACTAAAAGAATGAGAGGAAAAGGAAAATAAGAAGAGGAAGAAAGGAGAAAAGAGGAGAGGAAGAAGAGGAGAAATAAATAAGAAGAGGAAAAAGAAGAAAAAGAAGAGGAGAAGAAGAAAGGAATAGAGGAGAAAGGAGAAATTCTATTTTTCTTCTTCTCCTCTATTCCTTTCTTCTTCTCTCTTTTTTTTCTTCTTTACTTCTTCTTCTTCTTCTTCCTTCTTCCTTCTTCCTCTTTTCTTCCTTTTCCTTAATTATTTTCCTTTCTCGAGGGAGAAGAAGAAAAAGAAGAGGAGAAGAAGAAAGAAAGGAAAGGAGAAAGAAGAAACTTAAACACGAGCCGATACCCCCTCCCCGATATGTATATGTATGTCGCGTCGTTGTCGATATAATTAACCCCTCTAGATACAACTGCAGCAGCCCCTCGGCCCTCTCGCTCGACCAAAACTCTCGAGGACACCCAAACCCTAGAGAGAAAACGATGTTGAATAATAATTGACATGTTGTCAATATTTGCGTAAACTATGGAGCACTCCGAGACGAAGAAAGCGAAGCGATGTTGGGGAAATAATCGCAAATAGAAGTGATGATGTTCGTCATTTCTCATCGACACCGCTGGTCGATGGATGAAGAAGAGGGCTATGATTATGATGGCTTCACTCATTAATGCCGGTACAAGAGGAGGACTATGTTCATGATGGCTCCGTGACACAATGGAGGTACAAGACGAAGGAGACCGTGCGAGCCGAAGTCACCGAACCGAGTCCGCCAGGTATATATATATTAGTTAAGCCCGTCTTGACAAGTTAATTGATGCATCCATTGTTTTGGTATATGTACACATATTAAGTAATCTGTCGTCTTTCTTCCTTATAATTTCTAGCCCTCCGGATCAAGCACAACTTCGCACGGAGACGAGGCCCAAGAAAAGTTGAGCTCGGATGAAAAGTTTGAGATCATAGAAATCGCTACCGACGGTGAACCGATTGAACCCATCCGGACAAAGAAGGCATTTTCGCTTTCGGTCACGGGGTTCTTGTTAGGGACAGATCCCGATCAAGCATCCAAAGAATGGTATAAGCTGCTAAGGATGAAGACGCTGAGGTGTCTTATGTCAATGATATGCGTAAAGAAGATCTTTGGAATGAGTGAAGGCAAATTTCACCCTACCGCCAGAGGAGGATCCGGAGAAGCCGCTTAAAGAGCAATTAATCAAGTCTTGTGCTCTTAAGAAGATGGCTGGCCTAATGAGGAGGTGGAGGAAAGAGCTGAACCAGTTTGTCCGAAAAAAGAGACACCAGAATTCATCGGCAAATATGAGAAGATCAAAGATCATCGCCCGCATTTGTGGCCCACAAGACATCGGAAAAGAGTAAGAAGATGTCGGAGACAAACAAGAAAAATGCTGCGAAGAAGACGCTTCACCATCGCACGGGTCGTGGCTACCTCAAAGCCCGCCTAAGTGGTCCAAGGTGAGCATGATTTGCTTGAAAAGGGATCGAACCGAGACGATGCGCTGGCGAGCGTTGCGGACTTGGTTCTTCGGGCTGGCGGAACCTTGGACCTCGTGAATGAGGCGATGTCAATGGACTAACGAGCAACAGCGCAAACACCAGTCAAGAAACTTCGACAATATATTGATGCTGCGCAATGAGGGACGTTCCTTCCAAACAGGAGAAGGACGAGCTCACAATGGCCCTTGGGAATCCCGAGCACCCGGACGGACACGAGGCATGCCAGGCTCGCCCGTGGAAGGTTGGTTTTCCGGACGCAGGGGTTACAAAACCCACGAGAGGAGGAAGAAAGTGGAGCATGACCAAATGCAGCGCTGCTTGGAAGGGTAATGGGGCTAGAGGATCGAGAAGAGGAACGAGAAGCAGCAGATCGCAACAAACGACATGTCAAGCTTCCCCGGTTACCCCGCCATCTCGGTAGCAGAAGCAGCGTTGCTTCCACCGAGCTGCTTCACGGAGCATGTCTTGACGGCTCGCCAGCTATCCCGTGGATGGTATCACGGAGTCTCAAAATTGCCACATTATGGCGCGATGCATGAATTTGAAGGTCAAGGCGGTTGTTGGCCAAGTTTATCCTAGTGGACCCGCACAACTTATCACCGCCACCGATTCCGTATGATTTGCTAAGGTGATGGTTGATGAAATAACGGAGGATTTGAGGACCTCGGCTTGAGCACCCTACCGGTGAAGGGAGACTAGGCTGGGTTCTCGCTCAAGACTCCATGCCTATGGCGGAAGGAGCTCATCGACCTTCCGAATCTGGACGCCTCCGCCTCCTCCTCCTCATCCGGCGAGTCAGGCACTCCGCCTCCTCCTCCGGCGAGTGACGATCAGGCACGCATGGCGGCACTCCGCCTCCTCCACCGCCTCCTCCTCGGCGAGTGAAGATCGTGGAACGCGCGTGGCGGCACTCCGCCCCTTCTCCGCGGCGTGGCGGCACTCCGCCTCCTCCTTCTCCGCCTCGCCAAGCAAGGGCGGAAGAGACCCGCCCGCCCGGCTGCTCCGGACGCTGTCAGTCGTAGTCCTTCTCCTCCGCCTCGTAAGCAAGCACGAAGGAAGACAGACGCCGCAGCCGCCCGTCTGCTCCGGCGTCTAGCAGACAAGAAGAGAGAGGCAATACAGATACGGTCCACCTCTAAAGCCTGTAGAGAAGTTACCGTATGAGAGGAGCAAGGAGGAAAACGACACGATCGTGCAGACCCAAGTGAAGGAGTTCTTTGAAGGGGTTAAAGCAAAGATACATCCACCTCCGGAGGAGAAGGTCGATCCGTGAAAGCAAAGCGCTCTCGATGCCCCGAGGAAACCACCAAAGTCTCCGCCGAGAACCAACTATGAGCGACATCTTGAGCAGACATATCTCCAAGCCAAGCGGTCGAGAACTACTGTCGGTGATAAAAGGTCAAAAGAACAACGGGCAAAGGGGAAAAAATTGCCCAGCTCGGCGAACAAGCACAGCAATCGTGCCCCCGCTGAATGTGTCTAATCCTCCGCACGGTGGCGGTTATGGCAATCTTGGAGATTACCCGCCGACGATGCACTTCCTGATTTCATGGAGGTGGACTTATTTAGATACGAGTACGGAAGCCTCTCGTCAAAGATGAAAAGTCTCGACAACAATGATGCGAAGATTCCACAGTTGGTACATGAAAACCTGCAGAGAGTCTGAGGGGACGAACACTTTGTATCCGAATATTAAAGAGGAGCACGACCTCGTTTCAAATGATCTGTTGGCTATTCCATTTGAGGAGTTCTTCGAGTTCTTCAATCAAAAGGCCCTCGATAAATTAATGGTCTTTTGCTACTGCCTGTAAGTACTATTTCTGTCATTAGTGCGTATATATAGCTCGGCTCTTTCATTGCATGTATTTATAATTAATTATCCTCAATATATTATGCAGATTGAAGATCGCCGAGTGCAAAAAAATGAAATCTATGATATTGGGTTCATTAACACAAATATCATAGATGTTTTTCTGGTTAAAAAGCGCTACGAAGAGGCCGAGGACAACTTGCTACAATCATTGATCAAAATCAAAACAAAGATACCATACTCTTTCCTTACCACGGCCCGTGAGTGTTACCGTCGTGTGCATATTCGGTTTTCCTTATTACTCGAGCGAGGTTAATGTAATTGATGAGTTATGCTTGCGTGTAGGTACCACTATATTCTTCCGAGATTAAGCTTGAGCGTGGACTAGTAACCGCCTTAGACTCGAGACGGAAAGATCCCAGCACCTATGCGGAGATGACTGAAATGCTCAACAAGTAAGTTCAATCGATCATTATCGCACCATATCGGCAACTTTTGTTCATTTCTTGATATCTCAAGTAATAACAAATATTTTCTTTGTCTTGCAGGGTTTGGAAACAGTTCACCGCACAAGCTCCGGACTGCCAAGGAGCTGCGATATACATACCGAAAGTAAGTACTATCATGGCGCAAGATCTCCGTTGATTCTATAGCTATACTTTCATCAATGCCATTTATATAATGCTTCATTATCAGTTTGATTGACCTCTATTTCTCGTAAAGTGCTTGTGGCAGGAGGAAGGGAATGATTTCGTGGATACTACGTGTGCGAGTTCATCCACAACGCGACATTGAAAAACAAGCGGGCTACTCTAGAAGACAATATGAAGTGCGTAAGCAATAATATTCGCAATTTCATTTTATTACACCATCATTTCTGTTGAGTTTCATTCATATATATGTATTAATTAACCCCTTCTTCATATTAATTAGACTTGGCAGATGCGGATGAACTCCTACCACCTGATCGCATGAAAGCAATTCAAGAGGAATTGGCGGGATTCTTTCTTGAACACGCCATCAAGAAAGCCGGAGAATACCATGTGGAACTTGAATTCAAATGCTAGTGGTTTGTAATTAAGAGATCTTATATAGATTGTACATGTATGTAGCCAAGAAACTTGTTGTTCGACCAATCTCTCGAGAAGGAGAGGTCGATCGATCACTTCTCTCGGTATGCATGACTAACTTCAGATGAATGGTTCTCTCGATCACTTATGTATATTTACTACGAAGGCCGAGCAAGCACGGACATAATTAAGAGAGGACACTTCTCTCTATTAATTAGCTAGCTAATGAAACACCTAAATTAACCCCCTAAAACCCCCAACCCTCCTTTCAAAAAAAAACAAAAACCAGGCCATCGAATGCAGACACGTGGACGCCTTTTGGTCCCGGTTGGAGCCACCAACCGGGACCAAAGGCCTCGACCGGGCTCGGCGCATGACAGGCCACGTGGAGGCTCATTGGTCCCGGTTCGTGTTTGAACCGACTAATGGGTTGAGGTATTAGTAACGACCATTAGTCGGTTCCCGAACCGACTAAAGGCCCTACGAACCGGACTGATTGGTGATTTTCTACTAGTGGTTTGATGGATTCGTGTGGCCTGTGAGTGTGGGTTACTGGCACCAATTAGGGATGGGGCATTTTACAAAATAAAATGCGTGAACACTTTTTAAAATATACACTAATATTTTTCAAAAAGTGAACACTTTTAAAGTACATACATGTTTTTAAATATGTATAAATATTTTTAAATTTTCATGGATTCAACAAAAACTAATTTATCATAAGAAATAAAAATATTTATATATTTTAAAAAATGGTTCTTGTAATTAAAAATTCCTATTTCTAATAATTTTTCCATGTAACTAAAAGATGTGTTTGCACATTTAATAAAAAAATCATGTAGCCTCATGAGGTCATCGTAGTACACGCCCCATCTGCGATTGCAAATTAGTAAATTTTATCATTTTTGTGTATTTCCGTCTTAAAGTAAGTTCTAACAAACCTTCATACACATGTAATATACCTATACATACATACGGAATTTATTTTCAGAAACTTTTAACGGTTAACGAGCATGTACAACCACACACATAATACACGCTTGCACATGTTTGGACTTTGAACAGTAGACACACATTATCACGTCGGCCGAACAACACAAGGCTCGTCACAATTCCCTATGAAAAAACACGATGGCCTTTTACACTTTTTCATTATTAATTAGGGAAACATTACGAAATCACTAGTTGAGGAATACTCCCTACAAAAATCACACCAGCTCCCCAGGTTGCGACAAGAGACGCGCTACATGTGCGCTACTTGTCTCAACCTGTGAGTTTTCCCTTTTTTAGTAGATCTGTCTATTCAAAACGTTTTATCTCTTAAACCGTGTGTCCAAATCTCGAACCACTTTCACCGTTGGATTTCTCGCGTCGAGATCTTCAAAACTAGATCCCATGTTGATAGCTTTTGACAAACTTTTTTTTTCACAAAAAAAACGGACGAAAAAATCAAATCGGGAGCACGGATTTTTCCCTTTCCGAAAGAGGCAAGCCTGTGCCTCTCACGAAATCACAACTATGCCTCTCGCGGAAGGAAAAAAAGAAGAAGTGAAAACGTGTTTTTTTCCGTTTCCAAGTCCGTTTTCAAGGAGGCACGGCCGTGACTCTCGCGAAAGCACAACCGTGCCTCTCGCGAAAGCACAACCGTGCCTCTCGCGGAAGCAAAACCGTGTTTTCGCGGAAGGAAAAGAAAACAGAAAACACATTTTTTCTGTTTCGGGGGAGGCACGGCCGTGACACTCACGAAAGCAAAACCGTGCCTCTCGCGGAAGCAAAACCGTGACTCTAGCGAAAGGAAAAGAAACACGTTTTTTTGCGATTTTTTTAAATAAAATTGTCCAAAAGTTCAAGAAGACGGGTGGAAAACCGAAACGTCAAAAAACCCTAAATAATAAACCGTTTAAAAAGCCAAAAACGCGTGCGAAAAAAATAAAAAAATAAAATTCGAAAGGAGTGTCCAAAGCGCGACACGTGGCGGGCGGCTGGGAGCGCGCTAAATGGCGCTGATCGTTCATGAGACTACCAAGAAGCGCTCCTTAATTAGTTGCTCTCAAACATTATTAATTAGTAATAATAGTAAGCTTGCACGTCTAGACTAACACATACTCCTCCATCCAAAAAACTTGTCCTCAAATAGATGTATCTAGCACCAAGTTAGTGTTAGATACATCCATTCGAGACAAGTGTTTTTTTGACAGAGGGAGTATTATATTATAGAACATTTGTAGTTTTAAAATAATATGATGCATGCTATTTTCAATATCTCACCTTTACAAAATCATCCAAGAGAAGTAGAAGCTTATATCTGACGGTATTCTCGACCCAACAATTGTTGATATGGTTCAGAAATATGATAAGAAATACAAGCAGAAGGACTAATGTGAAACATGACCAAGTTTGAAAGCATGATTCTTTGTCCCCAGTTTATACTATTTCTCACCTTTTCACCATTCTTTTGATACACAGTGAGACAAAACTTATGCATGTGTCTTTGTAAGTTATATGTACGTACATACAGAACAATAGATACCCACCCAGAGTTTCCCATCCCACATTTGAATGCCTAAATCGATATTGATCTCAATCGGCCGTTGTCTAACATCCTACTCGTCGGGTCCGTTAGGCTTGCAAGCATCACCGCATTGTCATAGACTCAATCACGCTTCTCTACCAATCTGGCTCGAAAGCGCATAGCACCCGTTGGCTAGACCATGCTGTTGCAAGTGGCCTCAGTGTTGAGGCGGCCACCACGCATCACGCCGCATGGCCGGATTTCCGCGCCGCCCTGCAAAGAAGAGCGGGAAACGCCGCACTCGTGGTGGGCCAGAGTAGTGACAGGTCGCAATCAGATCTCCACCCCTATTCCAAATCGATACCCCATGGTCCTCCTTCCATGCGTTGAGCTGGGCGACGCAGCCGCCGCCGTCCGGTCAACTGTCTCATCCATCCTCGCCGACGGCCCGCTTGGATCCAGCGCCACTGTGCTCAACCATCGCGGTTGAGGCAGAGGTCAAGAGGAAGCGGCCATGGCAGCGCATGGAAGGTGGAGGGTTCGATGGTCGCCATGAGAAGAAGGAGGACCAGAGTATGGGGTAGGGCACCGGCGGCGGCAGGTCGAGCCGCTTTGGGTCGGCCGGACCGAGGAGAGTATGGCTAGTACGGACACATAGGAAAACGAAATTCTGGTGGCACTTTTTTCGCCTCTTCCTTTTATTTAGCACTGTTTCCTTTTATTTAGCAGCCTACGATGGCATGGACCTATTTTCCTCGGTGGTGGAGTATGGCCAGTCGATGCAAATTACGAAGTGCACACCGTGAATAGATTAGATTAATCATATCTGTTAGATTGATATTTGTGGGCCTAATCATGTGGTCCTGATTGGGTCATGCGGTGTCATGGGTCTAATTGTGGGGTACACGTTTTTTTTAGGCAATAATTGTGGGGTACACGTTTTTTTTTGAGGCAATAATTGTGGGGTACACGTAAAAATGTTTTTGTTTGATTGGAGATTTGGGCCACAACAAGAGAGACATTCCGCCTGCTCGCGCCGAGCGGCCCACGGCGCATCCGATGTCGTCTGGGTCTGGCTGGGCTGGACAGCGCGGGAGCAAAACAAACGCTGGTTCCTTCTAGCTAGTCCCACATTGGCCAGCGAGGAAGAGCCGAACCGGTTTATTTGCCTCAGCTCAGCAACCAGCACCGTCCTTTTGGGGACATTCGATAAAACCAAAATGATAAAAGGGAAGTTTGGCACCGCCCTATTGGCATGGCCCCTGCGGAAAATGGATGACACGCGCAGAGTCCCTGGAGCCTTCTCTTTTGCCCTCTATATCATCACATATTTTTCAATTAGTCAAGTCCACTTATGTACACATTGTTTGTTCCTTAATTCGTCAGGTGTTGGGACACAAGATTGACCCTTGGCATCGGTGTATACTTCTAGACCTCCCTTCAAGTCTGACAACGGTCGTCGCCGGCTGATTCCGCAATTTCCTACGTCCTCCGGTGCGGTGTATACTTCTAGACCTCCCCTTCTCGCTGCCATACATCTACGCCTCCCCTCTCGCTATCATTTCTGGCCATTTTCTAAGTATTTTTATTTGATCCCAAATGTTAGTGTTTCCACGGTGATGGCAATGACAACGACGGAGACGCAGGGAGGCGACGACGCACCGCGGCTCCAATCCTCGGTGAGCATCTCCCTCTTGATTTGTTTGCGTGTTGCTGCTCTTATTTAGATTAGCTAGGTTCATGCTAGTGTCAATTAAAAGTTTGAAAGTGCTAATGTTGAACCTTGGCACTTTAGAAGACATGCTAGAATGTAAACTTTGATAGTGCCAAAATGTAAGATTTGACTGTGCAAAATGTAAGATTTGACTATGCCAAACTGAAAACTAGCTAGTGTCAAAATGTAAACTTTGACAGTGCCAAAGCTTTCGAGGACAACTTGCTACAATCATTGATCAAAAATCAAAACAAAGATACCATACTCTTTCCTTACCACGGCCCGTGAGTGTTCTTGTCGTGTGCATATTCGGTTTTCCTTATTACTCGGCGAGGTTAATGTAATTGATGAGTTATGCTTGCGTGTAGGTACCACTATATTCTTACGGAGATTAAGCTTGGCGTGGACTAGTAACCGTCTTAGACTCGAGACGGAAAGATCCCAGCACCTATGCGGAGATGACTGAAATGCTCACAAGTAAGTTCAATCGATCATTATCGCACCATATCGGCAACTTTTGTTCATTTCTTGATATCTCAAGTAATAACAAATATTTTCTTTGTCTTGCAGGGTTTGGAAACAGTTCACCGCACAAGCTCCGGGACTGCCGAAGGAGCTGCGATATACATACCCGAAAGTAAGTACTACTGGCGCGCATCTCCCGTTGATTCTATAGCTATACTTTCATCAATGCCATTTATATAATGCTTCATTATCAGTTTGATTGACCTCTATTTCTCGTAAAGTGCTTGTGGCAGGAGGAAGGATATGATTTCTGTGGATACTACGTGTGCGAGTTCATCCACAACGCGACATTGAAAAACAAGCGGGGCTACTCTAGAAGACAATATGAAGTGCGTAAGCAATAATATTCGCAATTTCATTTTATTACACCATCATTTCTGTTGAGTTTCATTCATATATATGTATTAATTAACCCCCTTCTTCATATTAATTAGACTTGGCAGATGCGGGATGAACTCCTACCACCAGACCGCATGAAAGCAATTCAAGAGGAATTGGCGGGATTCTTTCTTGAACACGTCATCAGTAAAGCCGGAGAATACCATGTGGAACTTGAATTCAAATGCTAGTGGTTTGTAATTAAGAGATCTTATATAGATTGTACATGTATGTAGCCAGTAAAACTTGTTGTTCGACCAATCTCTCGTAGAAGGAGAGGTCGATCGATCACTTCTCTCGGTATGCATGACGAACTTCATCTTGAATGGTTCTCTCGATCACTTATGTATATTTACTACGTGGCGTCGAGCAAGCACGGACATAATTAAGAGGACACTTCTCTATTAATTAGCTAGCTAACGAAACACCTAAATTAACCCCCTAAAACCCCCAACCCCTCCTTTCAAAAAAAAACAAAAACCAGGCCCTTGGAATGCAGACACGTGGGCGCCTTTTGGTCCCGGTTGGAGCCACCAACCGGGACCAAAAGGCCCCGACTGGGCTCGGCGCGCGAGGCCACGTGGAGGCTCATTGGTCCCGGTTCGTGTTTGAACCGGGACTAATGGGTTGAGGTATTAGTAACGACCCATTAGTCCCGGTTCCCGAACCGGGACTAAAGGCCCTTACGAACCGGGACTGATTGGTGATTTTCTACTAGTGGTTTGATGGATTCGCGTGTGGCCTGTGAGTGTGGGTTACTGGCACCAATTAGGGGATGGGGCATTTTTACAAAAATAAAATGCGTGAACACTTTTTAAAATATACACTAATATTTTTCAAAAAAGTGAACACTTTTAAAGTACATACATGTTTTTAAATATGTATAAATATTTTTAAATTTTCATGGATTCAACAAAAACTAATTTATCATAAGAAATAAAAATATTTATATATTTTAAAAAATGGTTCTTGTAATTAAAAATTCCTATTTCTAATAATTTTTCCATGTAACTAAAAGATGTGTTTGCACATTTAATAAAAAAATCATGTAGCCTCATGAGGTCATCGTAGTACACGCCCCATCTGCGATTGCAAATTAGTAAATTTTATCATTTTTGTGTATTTCCGTCTTAAAGTAAGTTCTAACAAACCTTCATACACATGTAATATACCTATACATACATACGGAATTTATTTTCAGAAACTTTTAACGGTTAACGAGCATGTACAACCACACACATAATACACGCTTGCACATGTTTGGACTTTGAACAGTAGACACACATTATCACGTCGGCCGAACAACACAAGGCTCGTCACAATTCCCTATGAAAAAACACGATGGCCTTTTACACTTTTTCATTATTAATTAGGGAAACATTACGAAATCACTAGTTGAGGAATACTCCTACAAAAATCACACCAGCTCCCCAGGGTTGCGACAAGAGACGCGCTACATGTGCGCTACTTGTCTCAACCTGTGAGTTTTCCCTTTTTTAGTAGATCTGTCTATTCAAAACGTTTTATCTCTTAAACCGTGTGTCCAAATCTCGAACCACTTTCACCGTTGGATTTCTCGCGTCGAGATCTTCAAAACTAGATCCCATGTTGATAGCTTTTGACAAACTTTTTTTTTCACAAAAAAAACGGACGAAAAAATCAAATCGGGAGCACGGATTTTTCCCTTTCCGAAAGAGGCAAGCCTGTGCCTCTCACGAAATCACAACTATGCCTCTCGCGGAAGGAAAAAAAGAAGAAGTGAAAACGTGTTTTTTTCCGTTTCCAAGTCCGTTTTCAAGGAGGCACGGCCGTGACTCTCGCGAAAGCACAACCGTGCCTCTCGCGAAAGCACAACCGTGCCTCTCGCGGAAGCAAAACCGTGCCTTTCGCGGAAGGAAAAGAAAAACAGAAAACACATTTTTTCTGTTTCGGGGGAGGCACGGCCGTGACACTCACGAAAGCAAAACCGTGCCTCTCGCGGAAGCAAAACCGTGACTCTAGCGAAAGGAAAAGAAACACGTTTTTTTGCGATTTTTTTAAATAAAATTGTCCAAAAGTTCAAGAAGACGGGTGGAAAACCGAAACGTCAAAAAACCCTAAATAATAAACCGTTTAAAAAGCCAAAAACGCGTGCGAAAAAAATAAAAAAATAAAATTCGAAAGGAGTGTCCAAAGCGCGACACGTGGCGGGGCGGCTGGGAGCGCGCCAAATGGCGCTGATCGTTGCGAGACTACCGAAGAAGCGCTCCTTAATTAGTTGCTCTCGAAACATTATTAATTAGTAATAATAGTAAGCTTGCACGTCTAGACTAACACATACTCCCTCCATCCAAAAAAACTTGTCCCCTCAAATAGATGTATCTAGCACCAAGTTAGTGTTAGATACATCCATTCGAGAGACAAGTGTTTTTGAACAGAGGAGTATTATAATATAGAACATTTGTAGTTTTAAAATAATATGATGCATGCTATTTTCAATATCTCACCTTTACAAAATCATCCAAGAGAAGTAGAAGCTTATATCTGACGGTATTCTCGACCCAACAATTGTTGATATGGTTCAGAAATATGATAAGAAATACAAGCAGAAGGACTAATGTGAAACATGACCAAGTTTGAAAGCATGATTCTTTGTCCCCAGTTTATACTATTTCTCACCTTTTCACCATTCTTTTGATACACAGTGAGACAAAACTTATGCATGTGTCTTTGTAAGTTATATGTACGTACATACAGAACAATAGATACCCACCCAGAGTTTCCCATCCCACATTTGAATGCCTAAATCGATATTGATCTAAATCAGCCGTTGTCTAACATCCTACTCGTCGGGTCCGTTAGGCTTGCAAGCATCACCGCATTGTCATAGACTCAATCACGCTTCTCTACCAATCTGGCTGGCGCATAGCACCCGTTGGCTAGACCATGCTGTTGCAAGTGGCCTCTGTGTTGGAGGCGGCCACCACGACATCACGCTGCATGGCGGATTTCTGCGCCGAACTGCAAAGAAAAAGCGAAGCGCCGCACTCGTGGCTGGGCGGGGAGTAGTGACGGCGCTGCAATGTATCTCCACCCCTATTCCAAATCGATACCCCTGGTCCTCCTTCCATGCGTTGAGCTGGGCGGCGCAGCCGCCGCCGTCCGGTCAATTGTCTCATCGATCCTCGCCGACGGCCCGCTTGGATCGCGCCACGGGCTCAACCACTGCGGTTGAGGCAGAGGTCAAGAGGAAGCGGCCATGGCAGCGCATGGAAGGTGGAGGGTTCGATGGTCGCCATGAGAAGAAGGAGGACCAGAGTATGGGGTAGGGCACCGGCGGGCAGGTCGAGCCGCTTTGGGTCGGCCGGACCGAGGAGAGTATGGCTAGTACGGACACATAGGAAAACGAAATTCTGGTGGCACTTTTTCGCCTCTTCCTTTTATTTAGCACTGTTTCCTTTTATTTAGCAGCCTACGATGGCATGGACCTATTTTCCTCGGTGGTGGAGTATGGCCAGTCGATGCAAATTACGAAGTGCACACCGTGAATAGATTAGATTAATCATATCTGTTAGATTGATATTTGTGGGCCTAATCATGTGGTCCTGATTGGGTCATGCGGTGTCATGGGTCTAATTGTGGGGTACACGTTTTTTTTAGGCAATAATTGTGGGGTACACGTTTTTTTTTGAGGCAATAATTGTGGGGTACACGTAAAAATGTTTTTGTTTGATTGGAGATTTGGGCCACAACAAGAGAGACATTCCGCCTGCTCGCGCCGAGCGGCCCACGGCGCATCCGATGTCGTCTGGGTCTGGCTGGGCTGGACAGCGCGGGGAGCAAAACAAACGCTGGTTCCTTCTAGCTAGTCCCACATTGGCCAGCGAGGAAGAGCCGAACCGGTTTATTTGCCTCAGCTCAGCAACCAGCACCGTCCTTTTGGGGACATTCGATAAAACCAAAATGATAAAAGGGAAGTTTGGCACCGCCCTATTGGCATGGCCCCTGCGGAAAATGGATGACACGCGCAGAGTCCCTGGAGCCTTCTCTTTTGCCCTCTATATCATCACATATTTTTCAATTAGTCAAGTCCACTTATGTACACATTGTTTGTTCCTTAATTCGTCAGGTGTTGGGACACAAGATTGACCCTTGGCATCGGTGTATACTTCTAGACCTCCCCTTCAAGTCTGACAACGGTCGTCGCCGGCTGATTCCGGCAATTTCCTACGTCCTCCGGTGCGGTGTATACTTCTAGACCTCCCCTTCTCGCTGCCATACATCTACGCCTCCCCTCTCGCTATCATTTCTGGCCATTTTCTAAGTATTTTTATTTGATCCCAAATGTTAGTGTTTCCACGGTGATGGCAATGACAACGACGGAGACGCAGGGAGGCGACGACGCACCGCGGCTCCAATCCTCGGTGAGCATCTCCCTCTTGATTTGTTTGCGTGTTGCTGCTCTTATTTAGATTAGCTAGGGTTCATGCTAGTGTCAATTAAAAGTTTGAAAGTGCTAATGTTGAACCTTGGCACTTTAGAAGACATGCTAGAATGTAAACTTTGATAGTGCCAAAATGTAAGATTTGACTGTGCAAAAATGTAAGATTTGACTATGCCAAACTGAAAACTAGCTAGTGTCAAAATGTAAACTTTGACAGTGCCAAAGCTTTCATAATTTAATTTGACACTGACAAAGCTTTGACTGTGCCAAAACATAAATCTAGTGTCACAATGACAATGCCAAAACTGGAAACTAGTGTCAAAATAGTGCAAACCGTTGACAATGCCGAAACCAAACGCTAAAAACTATTGTCAAAGCTTTGACAGTGCCAAAACTGAAAACTAGTGTCAAAACTTTCATAATTTTGCTTGCCAACTCTGGTTTGTATGCCAAGGCTTTGACAGTGCCAAAACTAACAAGATTCATAACTACTATCAAAACTTTGACAATGTACCGAACTGTAGGAGTAGATGCAAAATTCAGACATGCTCTTCATGTATTCTTTTAGTTGCATTCTTACTCTAGTTCCTCCTAGGCATAAGTAGTGTTGATAGGTCATGTTAGACATTCATACCCTAGTTAATACTCTACTTCTAATAACTAGTGTCAACTGTGACATTGTCTTCGGTTTGAAGACTTATTGCAACCGGCCCGCTATGGAGAGGCGAACCCGTTTATTCCACTCAGGGCGGCACTGCCACATTGGCATGGCCCCTGCGGAAAATGGATGACACGCGCAGAGTCCCTGGAGCCTTCTCTTTTGCCCTCTATATCATCACATATTTTTCAATTAGTCAAGTCCACTTATGTACACATTGTTTGTTCCTTAATTCGTCGGGTGTTGGGAGGCAAGATTGACCCTTGGCATCGAATAGGAAAAGTAGGAAAGACGGCCGGGAAATCAGTCCCGAGGGCACCCTCTAAAGGATCCCGAGCTCTACACTTGTCCGGGCCCCTACAATCCCAGGACCGGCCCGGGGCGCGCGTAGACGTCGGCAGCGTGTGGACGCTCGTTTGTCGCGCTCGTCGCACCATTAATAGCAAACGTAGCACCTACGGCCACCAGTTGCAGCTCACAACTATGTCGGTTGTAGCTCGCCCGTCTCTGTTTGCAGTTCACCGGCCACCAGTTGTAGCATCGCCCCCTATCGGTTGCAGCTCATCGGCCATAGGTTGTGGCACCGTCTCGTGTCAGTTGTAGCTCTCCGGTAAACAGTTGTAGAACCGTCTCGTGCCAGTTACCGCTCCCACCCCCACCCGGTTGTAGCACGTGTCGGTTGTAGCTTCGGTTTGCCTTGAGCCATGGCCGTAGCTTACGGTCGAAGCCCCGCTCATCACCGGTTGCAACAAATTGCGTTTCTGGTACCAACATTCGTCGATGGTTGGAGCTCCCACAATAGTTGCTGCTATAGCCGGTTGCAATAATGGTGGCTACCGGTTCAACTGGCCGCGCGCCGTGGTTGTAGTGTTCGCTGCCGTCGCATGGAATTTTTTTAGAAAGTGTTTACGCCTTTTAAATAATGCTCCGGCCTTTTTAAAAAGTACTTGGAGTCTGTTTGGTTCAGAGCCGAGAGCTGCCGTGCTGAATTATTGGCCTTGACCAAGTGCTCCAAGAAAGGCAACTCACAATATCATCATTTCAAAAACATACTACTAGTAGAAACTACAAAGGGTGGCGATGAACTTTGTGTTCATAAATTGCATTGCAAACAAAGGATTACACAATATAGTTTGAAATGGAAAGACCGACTCAAGCTGACAAATGAGTACCGAGGTGCAAAGAAGTTTGAAAAACACTAGCAAACCGATGGATTCTTTCCAAGGCCAGGGCAAACCTGAACCTCAGCACACGGCTGACAGACCAACAACTAGATGAAACTCTAACCGAATAATAGTTCAGAGATGAACTCTGCAGCCGTTTCAGCACGAGCAGTATCCCAACAATTCAGCAAACTTTCAAAGGCATTATAACTTGACAGAGACAGAGTCATTGTCAATCTTCCTGGCTGAGAGAAGATATAAATGTGCATATATTTCCAGTAGTACATAAAACAGCAACTTGCAGCACCTACCACGCTATATCAGAGAACACTCTCTGGCCCTGGTTGGATCCCCCGTTTTCCTCCACTTACACCTGTAAAAGTTACAGATCTCTGTCCGTCGTTTTGGTTTCCAGGCGGAAATAACTCTTGGCATGTAAATTAGAGCCGGAAATTTAATAGACGTGTATTAAATTACATCTATACCAAGTGATCAAACAGCCACGCTACGTTAAAAAATAAATAGCCTTGTGAATTTATTTTTGTTGCAGGACATCGTCACATATTAATTAAGCAATCCAACTGAAATGGTTGACATCGGCGACCCCACGGCTAGAAAGAGCAGCATCTCGAGGAAACGCTGGTGGGTTCTCCGCCGGACACGAGGATGGACTGCCCCTCCCCGACGGCGCCGGCGCCGGAATCATCCGTCGACAGCACCTTCTTGCTGACGACCCGGTAGATCTCGGTGAGAACGGTCTGGAAGGCCTTGTCAACGTTGGTGGCGTCGAGCGCGGAGGTCTCGACGAAGGACAGGCCTTCCCACTCGGCGAAGCCCGCGGCCTTGTCGGTGGCGACCGAGCGGAGGTGGCGGAGGTCGGTCTTGTTGCCGATGAGCATGATGACGATGTTGGAGTCGGCGTGGTCGCGCAGCTCCTTGAGCCACCGCTTGACGTTGTCAAAAGTGGCGGCCTTGGTGACGTCGTAGACCAGCAGCGCCCCCACGGCGCCCCGGTAGTAGGCGCTGGTGATCGCCCGGTACCGCTCCTGCCCCGCCGTGTCCCATATCTGCGCCTTTATCGTCTTCCCTTCCACCTGAACGACGCAAGCGTTGCAACAATGTGATTAGTTATGGGGAGAATATTTTTGAGCAAACCGGGCAATAATGTTGATGCTGGATAACTGACATGGACATAAAAATTTTAAGCAGGTGCAGCAATGGAATTAGAGACCTTTGGAGAATATTTCTGAGCAAACCGAACAATAATGTTTGATGCTGGCTAACTGACATCAACATACTCCCTCCTTCCCAAAATGTAAGGCGCGGTTTGACTTTTCTGGTCTTCGTTACGGAACTTTGACTATGATTTTCATGTATTCTATATCTATAAAATTAGTATACATACATATGAAATAAAATTGTTCTGCAAGACAAATACGATGATGCCATTTATACATGTTCAATCCATATACATTGAAATATATTAGTGGTCAAAGTCGTGCATCAAAGACCGTAAAAAGTCAATCGCGCCTTATATTTTGGGAAGGAGGGAGTACTAATCTTTAGAAGGAAGGTGCAACTGTCAACCGGATGAGAAGTCATTGATTGGGTGGTCAGGAATGTAGGAAGTGCAATCACATCACATCATTGCCTAACTACCATCCCCCTGTCCTAATCTCATGTTATGAATTATGGTACCAATCAAATCCCGGTGATGATGCAAATGGTGACTGGAAACTGAAATGGCACTTTAAAACAGCCATCGCCCAAATTTAGTTGTAGTTTCTGTTGATGCATGATGCAAGGTGCGGATGGCATATGGAGGCAGCAGGCAGCAAGATTGACATGGTCATAAACAAAAAGAAACTGGCATTAATGATACAGGGATAACATAGTCAACAACTTTGACTAAAGGGAAACTTTGCTGTACTGTATACGAGAGCAAAATTCATGATTGGGTGGTTTCAAGGGTATTCAGGTATCGAATTTCAATCAGGGTAGAAACTGAATTTGGCTCTGCTTCTTCTGCATAGCATCTCACCCAACCGTTTGAAAGCATCATCATACTGTGTTAAACACACGCTTCTAGTTCGTATTCCTTTTGGATTAATTGAGCCAAACCGGCTGAAATTTAGAAATTTTCTATGTTTCCATCATCCGAATTTCGTCCAAATAGTAAGTAGATGCACTTTCTATTTTCTGCTGACAGGATAAACTGCACCCAAACGAGAGGCTGAACCACTAGAGACAGGGCACGAATAGCCTGGAAAGATTATAATCAGCGAAGAGGAGCAGAGCTTGTACTAGTGCTGCAAGGAATCAATCGATCGAAAGCATCCAACGATTTGACGAATTTAAGGAAGCGAGGTGGAGCCTGGCGATGGGAGCAGAGGAGGGGAGGGGAGGGGACCTGTGTGGTGCGGGTGGCGAACTCGACGCCGATGGTGGACTTGGAGTCGAGGGAGAAGGTGTTCTTGGTGAAGCGGGAGAGGAGGTTGGACTTGCCCACGCCGGAGTCCCCGATCAGCACCACCTTGAACAGGTAGTCGTACTCGTCGCCGCCCTGCTCCCACGCCGCCGCCCGACGCCCCGCCATCCCCTCCCTCCCTCCCTCCAACTGATCAATCAACCTCCTCCGGCCCCGTCCCTTTCCCGGGCCAACGCTGCCGGCCGCCTCCTCGGAGCCTCCGCCGCCTCTCGCCCGGTCGCTGTCTTCCCTCCCGCCCGAGGAGGAGACTGGCTGGCTGGCTGCGGCTTCTTGCTCTGCTTTGGCTGCTTGCTCGCGATCGTTTGGGAAGGAGGGCCTTGATTTTTATTCCGGAAGGACAGACGGAGTGCGGCTACGGAAACAAATGCTACGTCCACGCGGTGCGTGATGTGACTTTGTCTTCTTGGCTCATGTCCGGTGGCCTACAAGCTCTAGTAGCGTATCAATCTAGATCAGATAGAAAAAAAGTGCAATTTGTGGATTGCGACCAGTAATTATTGTTGCTGCCACATACATATACCGCATTGAATTTATTTCAAGCCATGCTTTCTGAGTGACATGGCAGTGTGATTAGGAGTACCGTCAAGCACTCCATGCAATTGCACTTATGAGGTGTTTGCATTAGAGATCGAGTGGGAACGTCAACGGTAAAGGAATTAGATCACCCTGGCAATGGAGAAATCCTTGTTTTGTTTGGTTCATGCCTGTAAAGGAATCTGGGGCGGAAAAAACGGAGTGGCGAACTGGCGATCAGGGGCGGCGGCGATGGCTACCAGGCAACAGGCCCGCACCAAAGGGGCGGAGGAGAAGACGCACATTCGGTGACTCGCCTGCCATCGGAAACAGGAAGAGCCGGCTCGAGCCTGTCGGCACTGGGTTCTTTCAGGAGAGAGCAGAGGAGCACTTGAGGCTCATAATCGCTACTCCCTCCGTTCCAAAATAGATGACCCAACTTTGTACTAACTTTAGTACAAAGTTGGGTCATCTATTTTGGAACGGAGGGAGTAGATGAGATGCAGGTCGTGCCCCAGCGGGCTTGCCACGGATGCGGTGGCACCGGACCAGGAGAAGAGGGTCGAGGGGGGGGGGGGGAGGGGCTCGAAGGGGACTAGGGAGGCGGCGACGCTGGTTGAGGTGGAGGGCGTCGTGGGAGGAGGAGGTGTGGTAACAGAATCTTTTACTGGGGAGAGCGGGGAGGGGGGGTAGTATCGATGAAGAGCTGGCCCGGAGTCGTTAACGGAGGAAGGCGATTACAGTGTACACCTACCAAACATGTGTCTTGTTTTCTGTTTACACCGTAAACAGGTACCGGGGATTTCTCCCCGAAACAAACACCTCATCGTGTTTTCGCGATGATATAAATTAGCATTTGCAAAGCAAAACACCTTTTTAGATTTGGTATGGTACATTGTACAGTACCACACAATATTTCTTTTTTTTGCCATTTTCTACAAATAACAACTATTACAAAAATCTACGCTAACGACTATTAAGATCTTAAGACGGGGATTCATGAAATACGAAGGGATGGAAAGAACTCCGTCGAAAGGGTAGGAATATCTTGACCGAGAAATAACTATTTCTAAGTTGTCCAAGAAATATGTACGTTGTAGATCGGACCATCCGAGAAGCCTATGGAGCAGACAGTCCGCCGTGTTGAGTAACGGACCCAATGGTTCATTAAGATGTGGATGCAGTCGATTGAGCGGGAGAAGTAAGCGGGCCAAACAGGTTCATTGGTGCCCCCGAGCCAGCTTGCGAAGATGGACAACATAAGGGCCGAACGAGCGGCAGGGGAGAAGCAACTGTGGAGGCGCCGATCACTAAGTCCGGTGGAAACATACGCATTCCGACAACATGAAGGAGGTGATGGGAATCATGCATAGGGCCAAAAAAATAGAAAGAGGTAATATCGCCGCGCGCCGGTCCACTCTTTACAACTACCCAACAAAGCAAGGAATGCCGTGCATTACAACACATGAAGCATGTCATGTAATGTACAATACACATTCCACCAATGACCAATCCAACACATACCTTTTAGAATTGCCGGCTAGGATAGGAATGTGTGGAGACGTAGACATGTACCTTGGTGTAATGGTGGTATGCCTAGCAATATCCCACTGAGAAAAGAGAAGAAGAAGAAAGGAAAGATTCCCCGAACCAAAGGCACAATCCGAAGCCGTTGCTATCCGAGGATAAATCCGCTCTGCTGAGCTGGGAAGATCACCTCGGGACCGTCCTCAACCGATAAAAAGGCATAATCGGTTAGCCGCATTATAAACTATGGTTTGACTCTGAACAGATCAAACTCCCACTATGCAAATGATTGTAGGCATATATGCAGCCGACGAGGGGGAAAAATGCTCATGTAATGAAAGTGGCTACGTGGCAGCCTACAAAATTGCGCTGAGCTATCATGCGCAGGAAAAGTCAACGTCGTCCACGTACACGCGCTTGAGTGGCCATGGGCATCACTTTTTTTTTTTGTAAATCCATAGGATGATAAGAATTTCGTACAAGTACACGTGTACGATTGATCTGCCCGTGCAAAAGCAACTTTAGCGAATCCGGGCGAACCAACCTGTGGTTGAATGGTTCTGAGGGCGTGGTATCACGACCACCGGGTTCAAATCACGGTGCTCGCGTTTATTTTGGATTTATTTTAGGATTTACGGCGTCGACATTCGATGGGAGGGAGCGTTAATCGACGACGAGGTCTATGGTGACCGTAAATTTCAAGATGATATCGGCTCGGTCTTTCGGAGGTACTCATAGGGGTAAGGTGTGCGTGTGTGCGTTCATAGGGGTGAGTGTATGCACGTGTATATGAGCGCTTGTGTCTATACTGATGTTCAAAAAAGGAATCCGCCTGCAAGGAATGGAAACCATATGCCATCTTTTTTCCGATCATCTACTTTATTATCGTTGAAAACCACACGACCAGGATTGGAAACCATACGCATTTTGAAAATAGGGTTAATTATTCTTTTGCCCTCAGTGGTGTCCATGTGCTCAGTTTTGCCCTCAGATGCGGTGTCCTCGGTTTTGCCCTAGTCCGAGCACAAAGACTTCTGACGAGGCCAAAGCGGCCATATTTGAGTCCATTCCGTCTGCGGTGTTAGTAGTTGTGGGTCCGGGGCTTACACGTGGGACCGCGTGGACGTGGGTCCGGAGCTGACATGTAGGCCCGTGCAACTAAATCCCCAAATCATTCTAGCTCACACCCATCCGCCCGGCCGGTGTCTGCGTCGCCGCCGCCGCCGCTGCGCCTTGGCGGCGGCTGCCCGCCACCACGGTACGGCGGCCTGCTCGCCGCTACCTCCTGCGCCCTCGCTCCACGGCTACTGTGGCGCCCACCACCTTCTGCGGCGCCACGGGTGGGCGCCCGCCACCGCCTTTCGATTCGCGCGGCTGCCTTCCTTCGCGCCGGTGGGCGCTCAAAAGGTGGGGGCTCTGGAGCTATTTGAACTAGGAGGAAGAACCCTAGGGCGAAATGGTGAGCAGCGGCGACTCGGAGTATTTGACGAGGCAGGCATCGGGCGGAGATCCGCCGCGTCCTGGCCCGGGTTCCCGAGGGGTAAGTCTCACCTCTTGTTTAGATTGAGCTTAGTTGTGCATTTGAACACTCGATTCGAGTAGGTTTGCCCAATTAGTGTGCTGATTGCGTCTCTGTTTTTCGCCGGTTAGGATGGAGTTGCGTTTGCTTTCATGGTGCACATTAGAAGGACGGTACATGTTCGATGCAAAGGATAAGAAGAAATACCAAGGAGGTTTTGATTATCGGTTGCCAATGGCTAGTAATTGGAGTTTGAGAAAAATTGGGGAGGTAATTTGTAGCGGTATCCTTGGGTTTGCTTGATGAAGTGGTATACAAATACTATGATGGGGAAAAGAATTGGGTGACAGTTAGTAATGATGAAGAGCTAGCTACCATGTTTGTTAGGCATAAAGAAAGATAATTTTCATGTGAGGCTGCAAGTTGGCGTGCTTGAGCAGGCATTTGGACATAGGATGGCGGGTGCAACATCTCGGGGAGAATCAAGTCGTCGTAATGGCATCTCTAGCGAAACAGATTCGGTTGGTGCAATGACGTGGTGGCTCGACAAGTGTGGGCAACAGCGAGTAGGGTCCCCTTGAAGTGGAGCCTAATAGCTACAATTCTAGGGTTGATGAGAGAAGTTATATTCGATGTTATTCAGAATTTCTGACGGCACCTCGGACTGAAAACCAAGATGAGGCTCACAATGCAGTCCGTGTGGATGATGACGCGATGGGTGAGGACGGAGACCTTGCAGCTGTTGAATGGGACCCTTTGAACCCTCAAATGGAAGAAGGTACAGTTTTGCATCCATGAATGAGTGTAGAAATGCACTTGTGACATCTGCATCAAGGTAGAACGTACTTTCAAAGTTGACAAGAGCGATCAAATCGTTCTGAGTGCCTTTGTCCGTGAGGGTTGTCCATGGAGGCTGCTTGCATCTAAAATGCGGAATAGCACTAATGTTCAGGTCAAAGTGAACCCTTTTAAGCACACATGCCAGGAATCAACCCTTAGGAAGGATACAATCAGTAGAGCCAAGTCAAGATGGGGTGGCAGAAGAAGTAAAAAAGTAGGTGAAAGAAAACCAGCAAGTGGGTCCAAAGGAATTGCAGAAGAACATCAAAGATAAGTTCAAGATAGATTTACCATACATGAGGTTGTTCAATGGTAAACAACATGCTATGGATTCTATTTATGGTAACTGGCAGGAAAGTTTTCAATTGTTGTATTCATTCAAAGGTGAAGTGGAGAGGACAAGCCCAAGTAGTATTGTAGATATTGATCACCACACCGTGGAGTACACATTCAGGGGAGTGACAAAGACCAAGGAGTGCTTTAGAAGGGTTTTGTGCGCTTTGAGGCTTGTCGCGGGGTTTTTAGCGAGCTGCAGGCCTTATTTGGCTATTGATGCCACTTTTCTCTG
This sequence comes from Aegilops speltoides, assembly GCA_021437245.1. Classification (NCBI taxonomy): domain Eukaryota; kingdom Viridiplantae; phylum Streptophyta; class Magnoliopsida; order Poales; family Poaceae; genus Aegilops; species Aegilops speltoides. The sequence goes on from CM038145.1 coordinate 515,212,743, forward strand.
AGGAGGTTTAAAGGATAGTTAGTAGCAGCTTGTGCAGTTGATGCACATAGTTTTGTATTTCGATTGCCTATGGTGTCTTTGGAGGCAATCTGAGGAGAGCTGGACTTGGTTTTGCATAATCTCCGCCGGGCTATTGCACATCCCAATGGGTTGGTCATTCATACTGAGATGCTGCAAAGGTTTAGAAGTGGCCGTGGATAATGTGTTCCCTGGAGTAGAGCATAGGGAATGCATGCGTCACCTTGCTGCAAATTTCATGAAGAAATTCAAAGGAAAGGTGTATATTCTATATGTACAGACTATGTGGGCTAGTTTTTCCATTTTTTGATTTTTTTAAATTTGTTTTGCTCATTTGAATTCTGGTCAAACTTAACTTTGACCAAGATTTAAACAAGTGTAAAACATCAAAATGAAAAACTAAGCCTGGATCCTTCTTAGTCACTCCAAAATGAAGCTGTGGTGAGTTTTTTGAAATTTTCATGTTCATTTCCCCAAAACACTTCTCTTCACTTCATACAAGAGAGTTTGAGATACTCGAGATATCATACAATACACATGAACTTATCATTTAAATGTATGTAAAGCTTGTTTATCAACTTAAATCGTTAGTATATGATATAAGAAGACTATGTGCGCAGGTTTTTCATTTTTCTGATTTTTATTTAATTTATTATGCTCATTTGAAATCTGTTCAAACATAGCTTTGTGGCTCCAAACCCTCCCAAACCCGCTAACCCTAGCTGAATAAGGACCGTTCATCTAACCTAGCGGCGATCAAGGGCCGTCGATCTAACCCTTCTAGAAGGAATCTGTGTGGGGAGGAGGCGATCCGAGATGCAATCTGATTGGTGGGAGATTTTTTAATAAATATCGGGCGCTGGATGGACCGTTGGGCCGTCTCGTTGTTTGGGCTGAGACCGCGATAAATAGCCGTGTCAGCCTTTCCGGGCCTTGCATGCATGGAGGCGGCTCGTGGGTTCTTGTGCGCTGTGAGGCGGCGGCGATGCATGCATGTGAGTGAGGCGGCGAGGCGCTAAGCGAGCTAGGCTAGCGAGTGAGCTAGGTGGTTCGAGGCGATGGTTGAGGCAGCGATTTACATGCACTGCCCGGTCAAAGATGCATCGTTTTCGTGCAAAAACTTAAGTGTGCAAAACATAACGGATACACACACGCGTCCGGATTCACACACGCACGGTTCTCATCCTTTCTCTCTTCCTCTCCCACCCACATGCCTATAAATGGGGTGCCTCTCTTCCTCTCCCACCCACAAGCCAGATCTGATCCTCTCCAACTTCAAACACCCAAGCGACCGAGCCCTCCCCAAGCAAGACCAAGTGAAGAAGATGCAGTTCAACGGGCCGACCTTCACCGTCCGCTGTGGTGCAGAGCTGCGCTACCCACCGGGCGTGCTCGTGGAGAGGAGCTCCGTGTGGGCTATTTCAAGGTGGAGGGTTCCGTCGAACTCACTGCGCCTTCCTCGGGCCGGCTATGCCCACCTCCCACGGGGCTCGCCGAGGATGTTCACCCTCAACGAGGTTCGTGACCATGGCAGCATCCTCCTCTGCTCACGGTCACCTTCACCAACCCATTTGGCCTGTGAGCTCCTCGGCCAAGTCTTTTGGTGCGGCTGCTTGAGGCCATCTTCTTCACCATCTACAACATCTACACCAACTACGAGTGCATCTTCCCGCTCCGGGCGGATGCACTCCCTTCTGACGGCGAGGAGGAGGTGTGAAGATGAAGGCGGTGTTGAAGGAGCGCTGCCAAGGTGGAAGAAGGAGGTCAAGATGAAGATGTTCAAGCCGGAGTCAAGCTCGTCATGTTTGGTTTTTTATTTTGTTGCTTTTCTATGTCGTGGTCGTGTCGTGTCATGTTTGGTCATGTGTCCGTGAACTGTCCGTGAACTTATCTAAGTTATTGTAATGGTACGGTGTGTTCCATCTTATTATGTGTGTTAAAAAATGTCCGTGCCCAAACTTATCATTTCTTCCCTAAACAAGTCATGAAGTTCGAGCACTTGTGGTTTTCGGAGGGGGTGAGAAGCCCTCTGTTTCATTCAAACAAAAAGTCATGAACTAACATGCAAATTTATTCCCTGTAAATCCTAAACCAAGTGCCACTCTAACCCTAAACCAAGTGCCACTCTGACCAAAATCATGTGGTAGTGCAACATACATTTTCAACCTTCCAACCCTCCAAAATTTAAGTGCAAAACAAAGGAAAACCACTCTCACGCGTGTGCAAACATTCAAGGTCTCACTATTTTTTTAAAAAAAAATCACAGTCTCACTATGTATACCTTCCTTCCCTACCCATGTCAAAGTCTTGCCATCTGTCCTAGCGGTTACCAGCGCAGCCCTAAACACCACAAACCCACGCGGTCCTGGGTTCGAGTCCCCAGCCGCACCAATTTTTTGTGCATTTTCCATCCTTCATTTTTTAGACATATTATGTTTTTCTCAATGTAATGCCCTTAAATAATGTTCATTTATTTTGGCTTTGGCGTAAACCTCTACGAGTGAGGCACATTTTCCATGACATTTTGGTCTTTGATTTAAATCACGGTGTATTTGAATTGGATTAATTAACAGCTCCAAAGAATTTCTAACCTTAATTGTTTGGCTCCGGAATAATTCAATTAGCTTCCACAAAAAGTTTCAGCATTATGATTTACTGCCTAAATTAAATCAGAATAGAAAATAGAAAAATACGCAAGAAAACCCCTGAATGGGCCTAATTGGATGCAGTTGGCCCATTAGTCTAGCCTGCAATTGGCTCTACGCTCTGAATTTGGCTCAAGAGCAACATTTTTTTTTGGACAGAAAGGCAAAGCAGAGAGCTGCATTTCATTGATCAAAAGTTTCTGAATTCCTAATTTCTTCCCTTTTTTTCAACATATTTAAATGTTGGTCACTTCTTCTCTTTTTGTTTCAACATTTAAACAACTTTAACCAATATTTAAACTAGGTGAATTTCTCAAACAATTTCAAGATTACAAATTCCTTCATAATTCATGCCTTTTCATACATTTTCAACATTACAACCAGTGCGATTACCATACCTACAAATGCCCAAAAGTATTTGCAAATGGGTATTGGTAGTGCTTGATCTTCAAGCTTCCTAACCTTCTTCTTCGACATCCTAAGCTCAATAGCTAGCTCTCTGTCAGTGTGTGCTTCGCCATCCATCTCTTCTTCCGGAGCTCGTGGTGTGGCCACTGCCGTTCGTGGCAGCATGTGCAATCATTCTTCATGCTCTTCTTGAAGTTCATTCATCAGAGTCTTGGCCAGAGCATCGACCCAAAGAAAGAAGCTCAAACATCACGACGACGAAAATGGTGCAATTGCCCCGATTCTTACCCCATTCTCGCTGCACACGTAGAACGGACGATTCTGGTTCCTCGGTGTCGAGAAACCCTTCGATCAACGCCCGCCCGGCACATGCAGACAGACGAAGAGGCATGTCCACACGCGCCGGCTCTGCATCCGCGAGGTGGCGCGGGAGCTTGAGGAAGACATGGGCTTCGGGCGAAGGGGATCTCAACGCCGCCACGCCCTCCTTGCTAGCTTCCCGCGGCGCCCTCCACAGCTAGCTTCCCGCCGCGTGCTCTCTCTCTCGCCGTGGTCACCGCCGTGCTCTCTGTCGCCGTGGTCACCGCCTTGTCGCCCGCTTATATAGCACACCCGCCAAGCGGCTCTCGCTCAATGGCTCTTTGCTGGGTCCCACAAGCCACGCGTCAACGGTCTGAATAAAATTGGCCGTTTACGCGCTGGTCCCACTGTAAGGGCGAGTCAAAGGTTGACTGACGGAGGCGGCGAGTTCACGGAACAGTCGGTGCGCACGGACTAGGGGCAAAACTGAGCACAATTCGCATCTGAGGGCAAAACTGAGCACATGGACACCACTGAGGGCAAGAGGATAATTAACCCTTGAAAATAACGTTATCCTTCTCCTTCGTGTAAAACCTTTCACTTACCCTATTCATCACAACGAGTACAACATCTAGCTATTGCACAATCTTCCATGTTCTGTTCTACTACTCCCTCTCATCCATATTAATTGCCGCTGATTTAGTACAACTTTCAGCGCATGATGACTTATATTTCTTATTCTTGCCATGATGCGTTTTGGAGGACGAGCTAATGGAGTTTTATTTTTTAAATAAATAAAAATCATTTTTTGGTTTAAAAATATCTTTAAAAATTACATACATATATACAAGGATGTGTAAAAAATCATGATGAGATACCTTCGATTGCAAGCCACACACGAAGAAAGCATGGACATTCAGAGTGAACAATGCATGTGCTAAAAACCCACATATTTGTTTTTTATGTGCGGATCTCATTTTAATGTATTTCGTCTTTAATTCTACACAAACGTACATTACATCTATGGGTGCTCTTGCGGGGTTTGATGCTCCTGTGAAACTGTTGCGCCAGACCTCTTTTATCTGTCGTCCGTGTGGGCTTTATTAATTTATAAAGAGAAAAGTATACTTTTCGTCCCTCAATTTTTAACGGAGTTTAGATTTAGTCCCTCGACTGTAAAACCGGACAACCTGCATCCTTAACTTCTAAAACCGGACAAGATTCATCCGTGGTCATGGTTTTGACCGGTTTTGGTGCTATCCCACCCCGGTTTTGACCGTGCACTCAAATTTGCGTACTTTTCTGAAGTCCGCGTAGTGTTTTCAAATTATGGTACTTTTTCAAATGCATGAACTTTTTTTAATTTTGTGTACATTTTTAAATCCGCATACTTTTTCCAAGTTCACGCACTTTTTTCAAATCTGCGCAAGTTCATGTAATTTTTTTAAAATTGATGTACTTTTTCATATTCGCGTACATTTTTTTGGAAAGAGTTCATGAATTTGAAAATTTTATGCGAACCTGAGAGAAGTACGCGGATTTGTATATTTTTTATGCAAAAATATGTGGATTTAAAAAATCATGTCAACTTGAGACAAGTACGTGAATTTCAAAAAAAAAATCCTGGATTAGAAAAGGAACACATATTTGAAAAAAAATACATAAACTTTAAAAAGTATGCAAATTTTTTAAAAAATATGAATTTGAAAAACATACTTGGATTTGATAAAATTACACAAACTTGGGAAAAATATGCAGATTTGAAAAAAAGTATGCAATTTTTTAAAGAAATACGAATTTGAAAAAAGTACGTAAATTTCAAAATAGTTCACTGATTTGAAAAAATTATGTTTCTTTTTGAAAAAAAATACGTGACCTTGAAAAGACTACGCGGATTTGAAAAGTGTGTGTGTGTGAATTTCAAAAAGTTTATGGACATAAAAAAGGTTTCCGCGAATTTGAGTGAGCACCGGTCAAAACCGGGGTGACTCAGCAGCAAAACCGGTCAAAACCTAGACCAGGGACGAACCTTGTCCGATTTGGGTAGTTGGGGGCGTAAGTTGTCCGGTTTTGAAGTTGAGGGACACTCCACGAAAAATTAAGAGACGAAAAGTATACTTTTCTCATTTATAAAACTGAGAGTTGTTTATCCATTAAATACCAAACTACACATGCATGACAGTCATCGTGGTATAACCTATTCCTCTATGGAGTAGTTAGGAATCTTACGGACCCATCGCCGCGAAACCAAAGAAAACAGAGCGCTGCCTCAACTTGAGTCGCCATCGATCGATCGGCATGGTTATTGGAGACGGCGAGCCGGTGCTACAGTTCAAGAGCGTATGCGTGGTCGGGGGCGGCATGGCCGGCTTGGCGGCGGCGCGCGAGCTGCGGCGGGAGGGTCACACAGTCACAATCATGGAGCAGAGCGGCGACGTTGGCGGGCAGTGGCTGTACGACCCCAGGACAGACGTCGAGGATCCGATGGGCGCCGTGGCGCCTGTGCGCGTGCCTAGCAGCATACTAGCGAACCTCGTGCGGCGGCACGCCGCGCCGTGTACAGTTTATGTTGTACATCCTGGTTTATTTTATGCATTCACTTCATTTGTAATACATTAATTAGAGAGCAATCTTGGGTTGTAGCAACCGCACAGGGTAACTAAAGAGCGATTTTTTTTCAGGTTCTAAATCTTTGGTTGCTACGCTCCAGTGAGCAGCTCTCCCTTGGGCTGATAGGGTGGATCCAAGACTTACTGCCAGTCGTTTCTTATATTTCGTGTCTGATCTTTCTTCTCTGTGGCACGCTTTCGGCAGGTTCCCTACTTGTGGCGTCTAACGCATAGAGCATCTAAGGCAGTACCACGGTAGTGCGAAGTGTCTTCGCTACATTTCTCATAGGTTCGCCTCCTGAACACCGATGATCGAGCACCAGAAAACCTATTACTACGCACTGCCCCCTCCAATGATCAACTCATAAATCAGAAAGATACATATCTATAACAATTACACATGTCAAAATTCAGAAAAGAATTGTGTCAAGCACAAGTTTTCACCAGCCCACATCTACTTCTTTCTCGCGAACTTTCCCACAATTCCCCCACTCATTACGTGTAGCACGTAGAGCATCTAGAGCAGTACCGCGATAGTGCAAGATGTGCTAGGTGCAGTGAGCACTCATCTCATGGACCGACACCTTTTTGGCAATGCTTGCAGATTCGCCTCTGAGCACCGACGATCGAGCACCGAAAAACTTACTATTATGCACCGTTCTAATCTGATTTGTCTTGCTTTGCTGAGAGCTGCTCAGACGTTCAAATGATCTAAAAATTGGAGCGAATCTTCCTCCTAAACATCTTGTACACTCTACATCTTTCTAGTTATGTATATGTAATTATAAAGACACCACTATGAAGATACTTTGTATGCCATACACTATACAGATCTATACCAAGATATTTAAGGATACACATATACAAATACACCATTAAAGCACTTTCACCATATAATCCAAGTAAACATGGATTTTCTCATTTCTTATTTTCTCGCATTTAAGTGAGTTCGGTCTAAATATGTTTTAAGATGTATGTTTAAAAGAACAAATTTTATTACAAGAACAATTTGAATTGCCCACAATACGATATCTATGATCGTGATTTGGCAAAATACATACAAATAAGTATTGAAGTTTAGTGTAAATAGCTATAACAATCTCACATAATAAAGTTCAGAAAAGAATCGGGTCAGGCACAAGTCTTTTTAATCTTGACTGTAAATAAATTTCAGATTTCAAGGGGCGATGAACCTCTTCACCAGGTCTCATCTACTTCTCCCTCGCGCGCTTTCCCGCACGTCTCCCACTTGTGCCATCTAGCGCGTAGAGCATCTAGGGCAGTACCGTGGTAGTGTGGAGCGTGCTCCCTACCGATGCAGCAAGCAGTCACCTCACGGACCAGTACCTTTTTGGCACTGCTCGCAGATTCGCCTCCTGAACACCGGCGATCGAGCGGCGAGCGGTGCTGGTGAACTTCTCCCATCGTACACCGAGTTCGAGCTATAAAAATAACCACAGACTCTCTTCTTTTTCTCCATCCCCACAACGTGCCTCATTCCTTCTCCCTAATTTTCACCTTTTTTCTTCCTTCTGTGACAAAAGATCGAGAGGAGGCCCCCAATGGAGGACGTGATCTCAGAGTTGATCCTAGTTCTCATAGCTGGGCTGCTAGCAGCATTGCTTGGCTTCTCTATGCTTCTGTGTGCAGTGATCCTAGATGATCGTCATGACGCTGCTGCCCGAGTGGTGGCTCTCCGAGGCACTGGTGGCCCTGCCACTGGAGGGAAATATTCTTGGTAGTGCTCTACCTGCGCTACATAGGAGATATCATATTGCTCTCCTTCATTTTTTTGGCCTTTCGCCACTGGAGGCAGATATGCTTGGTAGTGCTCTACCTGCGCTACCAAGGAGATATCATATTGCTCTCCTTCATTTATTTTTATTTTTATTCCTTCTTTGGGTGGTCTTATTTTGCCGGTTTCATTGTTTTTCTTCTTTGTGCTTGTTGACCTTGTCACATGTTAAAGGTATTATGCAATATAGATCTGTTGTTGTTTTCCTTGGCGGTTATATACTTTTTGGAAAGCATGACCGATAGATAGCACACCAAGGTGAACCAATAATTGTTTAATAGTCAGTAAACCGTTTGATTATATACTTTTTGGAGAGCATGACCGATAGATAGCACACCAAGGTGAACCAATAATTTTTTAATAGTCAGTAAATCGTTTGCATATGCGGCGGATTAGAGCTTGGTATTTCACAAATTGTACATAGCTAAAGGATGCACATGTTTTTTTTCAACGGCAAAAAAGTAAAATGAAATCGAACTGCACATGCAATAAATAAATACAAAATCAAACACATAAAAGGAAACACACATGACCTTAGTTAGTAGACCACAGCCAACATACATGACACAGAAGTACAAAGACAGATATTCTTACACATGGGAAACTACGAAATACGACCTGATCTCCTCGATGCAACGACAACGTCTAAGCAATCTTGTTAGACTTGCTTGATGCCGCACCATCATCGATTAGAAAATCCATTGGGAAACCAGGGAGCCGTCCGAAAACAATATCATTGATTTCATCCACCACAGTGTTTGTAGGGCAAACAATAGCTCGGCTAGAAAAATACCTCGCATTATTGTAATTAAGGAAAAACGAATCATAGACATAATCAACAATAGCTGACATATGATCTGCTCTGAAGCAATAAATCATCAGGTATATGAATCCAAGACGGCATAGACTCATCACCTTTACAATGCATAGGAACAGAACCAGTCCATATCTGAAGGCAAAACAAATAAGTGGTCTGATCCTCCCCCAAGCACCATGGTGCATGAGCCTTGTTATCAGGCATGAATTATTGAAATGATTAAAATATGGTCTATTACAAAATGAAAATGGGTTATGATTAAAACTGGGCCAAATTATCAATAAAACTATTGAGCAATCTAAGTGTGAAAACTTAAAACTAATCCTTAAGAAATGGATCAAAATATGGTGTATATTTTAGAAATTAAAGAAAGAGTTGGGCGTCACTCATTTTGTGGGATGAGGCTCCAATGAACATATATGGTCTAAGATTAAGCTGGCTCTGTGTAAGAATTGCATCACCAGCACACGTATGTCACTTTATCACCATGGTGAACACGAGTGGATTACTATTACAATGTATGAGCGTCGGTAAGTCCATGTAGCTGCCGCTTCACCACTCATCATGTGTTGGCCAATGATCAGAGGTACAGAAAAAACCAACAAATAAAAACAGAGAACTGCACAAAGGATCAAAAGCATACCAACAAGAATTGGAATAGAGGAAATCGCTCATACAAGAAAACGAATCAGCATATGTGGAACCAAACAAAATTTAGATGCTTCTAAAACAAAATTTCGTTGGAAAAATTGTATAGAAAAACTTATTTGAAATCTGCCCAAAAACTGGACAAATATCAAAAAACTTAAAAAAATGCAGCTGGCCCGACGCGCGAAGCTGCTGGCCTCAGCCTACCGCAGCCCAGCCGCCCTTGACTCAGCACGGCACAGCCGCGCGGCGGCGCCCGCAGCTACTGGGCTCGGCCCAGCGCGCGTGGCCGTCCCCCGCCGCAGCCGGCCTCATTTTCTTTCGGCCCAGCGGCCCGCAACGCATTAGGGTTAGGATCCCGACCGTCCATTTCAATCCGACGGTTCGGCGCCATTTTCGCCAGATCAAAGCTCTGATCCGACCGATCCATCAGAAACCCTAACGCCATTCTGCCCCCAGCGCCTCTCTCGCTCGTCCGTTCCTCTCTCACCCGCCCGCTCGGTTCCGGCGCGCGAGCCACCGCCGGCGCAGCAGGCCAGGACGGAGCGGCGAGCTAGGGCGGCACCGACGAGGCAGCCTCTTCCCCCTGCCATCTCCGTTTCCGCGCGAGAGAGAGAGACAGAGAGGCGCTCGTCGTGTCCTCCTTTTTCTTTTCCGCGTGAGAGGGAGGAAGAGGAGCGCGGCAACTCTGCGCCGTGGCCATCCTCCTCGCCGGTCGCGCGTTCTCCCTCTGCGGTGAGCGCGCTGCCGTCGAGGGATTTGACCGCGGTGTTAACTCCCTTCTCCCCCTTTTTTTTCTTGCTTTCTTTTCCATGCACGCTCGTTTTAGTTACGTTATTTATTCAGACAATGTGTATCTGGATTTCAGCATGCTTCGTTGTGAATCTGCTCTGCTGCAGACTTGTATCCTTCTTTTTGGTCGTGTATTCTCTGGCATCTACTGAATTCTTTTCTCAACTTTTCGTGGGGAAAATATATGCTGCGTGATAACATGGCACAGCAAAAAAAAAAAAAAAAAACCGACCAAAACTGAATCGGCATGAACCGAAAGCGACACATCGATTGGGCCAGCAGCGGCGGAGACATAAACCGATCAATGCAAAAGAAGCACATAAGAAGAACAACCACGCCAGCCTACCCCACATCCAATCAAAAATGCTAAAGCAACCAAATGAACCATCACACCAGTTTAAAAAATTTGAAACAAAAAACCGAATCCACAAGGCGTTTCTACACGGCCATTTACCAAAATAATAGCACGTGTCATGTACACAATTCACCATGGGTCACTTTCACACAAGTGGGTGAATCTTGGGGCAAAAACGTTGCCTGCAATAGAGGCTTGGGTATATACGCGTGCCTCCGGCTCATTAGCCCGAGGGAGGTCATGGGCTTCTCCGACTTCCAGTTCCCGCCTTGGGAGGGCGCCGGCCGTGACCCGCCGCTATCCCAGCTGTATGATGATGGAATTGCACGATGTATTACTCAGGTGCAATCGCACGTATATATGATGTATAATGATGGACCACGACCTCAACTATAAAAGAAAACTAGGAGGTGGGCACAATACACAATATAGACAACACCTCGCAGTCGAAGCGGCGCCATTGCTGACGTAAAGATTGGACCGGAACTCCTCGAATGACGCCGTAGGCAAGACCTTGGTCAATGATATCTGTCACACCCTGATTTTTGGCTCTTTCTTTTTCTTTTGATTTTCTGAGTATTTTGCTTGAGTTTTCTTTTTTCGTGGCTATAGGGTCTGGAAACTGGAGAAGATGACATCTTCTTCCTTTCCAGAGTGACTTGTCATCCTCATATCTTTCCAAGACCTTGCCATTTTCATCTTGGCCCAACACCAATATTATTTTTCTAGGGAATATTCATTTTTCGATTAAAGGAATAACCATCTATGTTCTAGGTTGTGAAGCAACCTATATTTTCATCACTCCTAAAATTTCAAATAATTCTCATAAATTGTTTGGGTCATATCTTCATCAAATATGGCAAAAAAATTCCTTGCTATGTTCAAAATTAATTCCCAAATATTCCTTTTCCTATTCTGCCCTAGATGACACTTTGTGAAGCAAGTGCTATTTATCTTTGCTTGATTGACCCCAAACTTTTTGAACATCTTTTCCTGTCCAAATAATTGCCTCATGTCAAAATTCAACTCCATTTTCCTATTAAATCTTCATCAGTGATTTTTCAAAGTTTCTGTCCCGAGAGAAGCTTTGTGAAGGAAGTACTAGCTAGGTTATCAAATTGAGTTGAAATTTTGCACACTCCTTCATGTGCTCATATCATCACCCCCTCCAATTTTCAGCTCCATCCAATTAACTATGTGAGCACAACTTCAAATCTTTAATTATGATAATATTTTCAGGTTGTGAAGCAAGTATAATTTATATTGCTTCATTAAATATGAAAAATTACCAGATCATGCTCCTACCCAAATAACATCTCTCCACCAAATTTGGAATCATTTCATTGAGCCATTTGGTCACCAGTATTATCACAAGTCTCTAGACAGAGAGGATGTCTGTGAAGGAAGTACCATTTTGGCAAGTCCAAATGTTATGGAATCTTTACAACATCTTTACATGTCCAAATCATTAGGCCTTGCCAAATTCCAGCCCAATCCAACACTCCTAGTGAGTGCTACTTCTTGATCTTGATTCTGAACCAGATTTGGCAGTTGCAAAGCAATTATGTTAAATACTTGTCCAAATCATCTCAAACTTAACAGGACTGTAGTTCTTCTTATCCTAATCCTCCCAGACATCATCCTTGTCCCTTATCACTTCTATTTTGATCACAGTTTCCTGCAACAGTTTGCAATAGCAAACTTCAGAGGACACTTCCATCTAACCATAGCGTTTTTCATCGACTTTTCAACTCATTTGTGACCTAGACTCGAGAGACAACACTTGGGACATGATTTGGTCGATCGTAGCACGGGCAAGCGTCGCGTTCATGCGGTGACCGCGTAGCCTAGCATGCCATCGACGCGAGCTGAGTGTTGTTTTGCTTCGGGTCCCTTCTCCCCGGCTGTTTCCCTCGTGCCCTCGACACCTAGCCATGTTTAGGAGCTTCCCCTCGTTGTCGCCTTCACCCTGTACCCCTCTCCCCTCCTGTAGCTCGCTCGCTGGCGCTCGTCGTCGCACGCCCACGAGTAAGCTGTAGCCAGCCATCATCTTCCTCCTCTGTCCGCTTCCTCCCCATGCCCCTCGACCTCTTCTTCCCGTGATACATGCCCTATGCTCCCCCACGTCGCCTTCCGTCAACCGTGCTCGCCCGCACACGCGTATGTGACCATGGCCGAGCCACAGCCACGCGTCCGCGGCCACCCCCTCGCCCCCGCCTATTTAAGCTCTCCCCCCTCCCCGAGGCCATCTGAGAACCCCACAAGCCTCACCTCACCCCCAGCAACCTCTCCGGCCTCTCCCACGAGCTCTAGAAGATCTCCCCTCTTCGGTTCGCCGCCATGGCCGCCTGACCCCTCCGCCTAAATTGGCACAACGTCGAGCCCTCCTCCACTTCTTTCCACCACATAGAGCCTCCACCACCATCCTAGTCCCGTCCCCGAAGCTCTCCGCCTCCTCCCCATTGCCGTGGCGCCGTGCCCGGAGTTCCTGTGCCCGCCGTCCTCCGTGGCCGAAGTCCCTCTCTCTCCTGTCATTCCTGGTGCCCGTGTTGCCGTCCGTCCGACGCGGCTCGTTCCCCTGAGCTCGCCAGTAGGTTACACGGCCTGAGTAGTGGCTGGAGTTGCCGGTAATCCTCGTCGGGGCGGCCGGCCTTGCCCCTGCCTCTGTGCGTCAACGGGAGGGAGAAGAAGGAACGAGGAGGAAGAGAAGTTAGCGGCAGGCCCCACCAGTCAGCGAGATAGGAGCCGTCCCCGCCACTGCCACGTGGGTTAAGTGGAAACGTAATTCCATAATTTACGTTTTCGGTAAGTGAAAGCGTAAAACACCACGGCCTCTGTCTATAATACATTTTCTGCTTTGAAAGCATACTCAGTTTCTACTGCGGCTAAAAATACACTTTCCTTCGCAGAAAACGTATTGCAACCGTAGGCGCTTTCAGTTTTCTCAGTCAGGGGCTTGTTTGCAGAAAACAATCACAGATAGGTCCCTGGCAGAAAACTCTCCGCAACTTTTTACTCGTAACTCCGATTGAGGTGAATCCAAAGCCTACTTATTCGTCTCGCCGAGCTCTATATTTTGGTATCATTTTTGCTAGGTAGTCCTCTATGAAAATGACCATTTTGCCCTTGCCACTAATCAGCCCCCTCCGAGGGAGAACCCTTTCTGGTGACCCTTTTCGCGAGCTTCCCGCACTTCTCCCTGGTGTATCCTTCGTCCCCAGGCAAGCCACGACAGCCACTTGCATGATAGCCATGCAGTAGCCATGGTTTTCTACTTGAACAATTAAAAAGTGCTTATTTGTCTGCAACTGTTATCGTCGTTTCGGTACTGCTTATAGTTTCATGTTCATCTTCATGCTATATTCGAATGCACCTGGTTACCATGCATTCTTGCTAGTACTACTTTCGTATGGCATGCTTGGTAGTAGTACATGTTGGTGTCGGTCATGTTCTTCGGCGCATGACCATCGTCTACTACCGAGTACCGTTGCTATGCATGTTCCTTTGCACCTAGCTGGTTATATGCTTACTTGGTATTTATTGTTTATGCTAGTGGCCATGTTATGCTATGAGTAGTACTTGTGTATTCATGCTCGTAAGTATGCCATGCTCATTCGGATATATCATTTATTATTGTTGATAAGCTTGATGATTATGTTGCACCCCATGCTTATGTTGGTATCATGCATTGTAGTTGCATCATGTTATTTTAATATGGCTCAACTTATTGCATTCAAGTTTACCGGACTTAAATAAACTTGAACAACTGTTGGATGAGTCATGGTGCCACCAAATATAGTTGACCAGTGCAGCTACACTTGCCTTATGGGGGGGGGGGGGGTCCTACCTGGGTCTATTGTCATGTCTCTCACCGGTGCCTCCAACGAGGGAAGGTTTATGCGCGGGCACTACCTTGGTCGGGTAGGACAGCATAAGCCTTGTGTGCCCGTGGTTGGTTTTGAGCTCATGACCTCATTTGGGACCGTTTATTGTTTTGCCACGACGGTGGCCGTTGGATATCATGAGTTGACATCGGGGCCACCCAGGACTTAGACCAAAGGTGAGTTGATCGGAATGGGCGGGAGAGTGTGATGGCAATAGATCGGTTTTGTCGGAACGCCGTTGGTCCACACGAATGGGAGTGCGAGGCCATGCGTTCCGTGGTGTGGGTACAGTATACTAACCTCTGCAGAATGTGTGTTAAATCTATCAATAGCCGCGCCCGCGGATATGGACCCAGTTCGTAGTCGGTCACACTATGGGTCAACAGTAATAGTAATAACTTGATTAATAACAACCCCGGTTCGATGATGAGAAAGATGTTAGTTGTGATTGTTGGAAATATGCCCTGGAGGCAATAATAAATTAGTTATTATTACTATATTTCCTTGTTCATGATAATCGTTTATTATCCATGCTGTAATTGTATTGATAGAAAACTCAGATACATGTGTGGATACATAGACAACACCATGTCCCTAGTAAGCCTCTAGTTGACTAGCTCGTTGATCAATAGATGGTTATAGTTTCCTGACCATGGACATTGGATGTCGTTGATAATGGGATCACATCATTAGGAGAATGATGTGATGGAATGAACAATCCTAAGCCTAGCACAAAGATCGTGTAGTTAGTATGCTAAAGCTTTTCTAATGTCAAGTATCATTTCCTTAGACCATGAGATTGTGCAACTCCGGATACCGTAGGAATGCTTTGGGTGTACCAAACATCCTGGCGTGGCGGGTGGCTATAAGCGTGCACTACGGGTATCTCCGAAAGTGTTTGTTGGGTTGGCACGAATCGAGACTGGGATTTGTCACTCCGTGTGACGGAGAGGTATCTCTGGGTCCACTCGGTAGGACATCATCATAATGTGCACAATGTGACCAAGGGGTTTATCACGGGATGATGTGTTACGGAACGTGTAAAGAGACTTGCCGGTAACGAGATTGAACAAGGTATGGGGATACCGACGATCGAATCTCGGGCAAGTACTATACCGCTAGACAAAGGGAATTGAATACGGGATTGATTGAATCGTCGACATCATGGTTCATCCGATGAGATCATCGTGGAACATGTGGGAGCCAACATGGGTATCGAGATCCCGCTGTTGGTTATTGGCGGAGAGTTGTCTCGGTCATGTCTACGTGTCTCCGAACCCATAGGGTCTACACACTTAAGGTTCGATGGCGCTAGGGTTATAGGGAATAGATGTGCGTGGTTGCGAATGTTGTTGAGTCCGGATGAGATCCTGGACGTCACGAGGTATTCCAGAATGGTCCGTAGGTAAAGATTTATATATGGGAAGTCTTGTTTTGGTCATCGGAAAAGTTTCGGGTGCTATCAGTAATGTACCGGGACCACCGGGAGGGTCCGAGGGGTCCACCAAGAGGGGCCACCAGCTCCAGAGGGCAGCATGGGCGAAGCGTGGGAGGGGACTAGCCCTAGGTGGGCTGGTGCGCCCCCCACCAGGGCCCAAGGCGCCTAGGGTTTGGGGAGGGGGCGCCTCCACCTTGCTTGGGGGGCAAGTTTCCCCCTCTCCCCCTTGGCCGCCACCCTAGATGGGTTTTGGGGCTGCCGCACCCCTTGGGGTGGGAACCCTAGAGGGGGCGCATCCCCCTCCCTCTTCTCTATATATAGTTGAGGTCTTTGGGGCTGCAAACACAAGAGTTTTGACCTCTCCCTGGCGCAGCCCTACCTCTCTCCCTCCTCGTCTCTTGCGGTGCTTGGCGAAGCCCTGCAGGATGCCACGCTCCTCCACCACCACCACGCCGTCGTCTTTGCCGCTGGACGGAGTCTTCCCCAACCTCCCCTATCTCCCTGCTGGATCAAGGCATGGGGGGCGTTAACGGGCTGCATGTGTGTTGGACCGCGGAGGTGCCGTCCGTTCAGCACTAGGATCATCGGTGATTTGGATCACGACGAGTACGACTCCATCAACCCCGTTCACTTGAACGCTTCCGCTTAGCAGTCTACAAGGGTATGTAGATGCACTCCCCTTTCCCTCGTTGCTAGATTACTCCATAGATTTATCTTGGTGATGCGTAGAAAATTTTGAATTTCTTCTACGTTCCCAAACAGTGGCATCATGAGCTAGGTCTATGCGTAGTTTCTATGCACGAGTAGAACACAAGTTTTTGTGGGCGTTGATTTTTGTTCAATATGCTTACCGTTACTAGTCCAATCTTGTTTGACGGTATTGTGGGATGAAGCGGCCGGACCGACCTTACGTACACTTACGTGAGGCAGGTTCCACCGGTGACATGCACTTGTTGCATAAGGTGGCTAGTGGGTGCCAGTCTCTCCCACTTTACTCGGATCGGATTCGATGAAAAGGGTCCTTATGAAGGGTAAATAGCAATTGACATATCACGTTTTGGTTTTTGCGTAGGTAAGAAACGTTCTTGCTAGAAACCCATAGCAGCCACGTAAAACATGCAAACAACAATTAGAGGACGTCTAACTTGTTTTTGCAGGGTATGCTATGTGATGTGATATGGCCAAAGGAATGTGATGAATGATATATGTGATGTATGAGATTGATCATGTTCTTGTAATAGGAATCACGACTTGCATGTCAATGAGTATGAAAACCAGCAGGAGCCATAGGAGTTGTCTTAATTTATTGTATGACCTGCGTGTCAATGAAAAACGCCATGTAATTACTTTACTTTATTGCTAAGCCGTTAGCCATAGTAGTAGAAGTAATAGTTGGCGAGACAACTTCATGGAGACACGATGCTGGAGATCATGATGATGGAGATCATGGTGTCATGCCGGTGACGATGATGATCATGGAGCTCCGAAGATGGAGATCAAAGGAGCAATATGATATTGGCCATATCATGTCACTATTTGATTGCATGTGATGTTTATCATGTTTTACATCTTATTTGCTTAGAACGACGGTAGCTTAAATAAGATGACCCCTCACAATAATTTCAAGAAAAGTGTTCCCCCTAACTGTGCACCATTGCGAAGGTTCATTGTTTCGAAGCACCATGTGATGATCGGGTGTGATAGATTCTAACGTTGAATACAGCGGGTGTAAGCCAGATTTACGCATAATACACTTAGGTTGACTTGCGAGCCTAGCATGTACGAGACATGGCCTCGGAACACAAGAGACCGAAAGGTCGAGCATGAGTCATATGGTAGATCGATCAACATGAAGATGTTCACCGATGATAACTAGTCCGTCTCACGTGATGATCGGACCACGGCCTAGTTGACTCGGATCATGTAATCCCTTAGATGACTAGAGGGATGTCTATCGAGTGGGAGTTCATAAGATGAACTTAATTATCTGAACATAGTCAAAAGATCTTTGCAAATGATGTAAATGGCTCGCGCTTTAGTTCTCTTGTTTTAGATATGTTCCTAGAAAATTCAGTTGAAAGTTAATAGTAGCGATTATGCGGACTAGGTCCGTAAATTGAGATTGTCCTCTTGCCGTAGAAGGCTTATGTCCATAATGCACGCTCGGTGTCTTTGAACCTCGAGCGTCGTCTGTGGATGTTGCGAACATCGACATACGCGTTTGATAACTACGTGATAGTTCGGTTAAGCGGTTTAGAGTTGAGGCACCAAAGACGATTTCGAAACGTCGCGGAACATATGAGATGTTTCGAGGGCTGAAATTGGGATTTTAGGCTCGTGCCCACATCAAGAGGTATAAGACCTCCGACTATTTTCTTAGCCTGCAAACTAAGGGAGAAAAGCTCAATCGTTGAGCTTGTGGTCAGATTGTCTGAGTACAACAATCACTTGAATCGAGTGGGAGTTGATCTTCCAGATGAGATAGTGATGTTTCTCCAAAGTCATTGCCACCAAGCTGCTAGAGCTTCGTGATGAACTATAACATATCAGGGATAGATATGATGATCCTTGAGATATTCGCGATGTTTGACACCGCGAAAGTAGAAATCAAGAAGGAGCATCAATTGTTGAGAAGGGCAAGGGCAAGAAGGGATACTTCATGAAACGGCAAATCAGATGCTACTCTAGTGAAGAAACCCAAGGTTGAACCCAAACCCGAGACTAAGTGCTTCTGTAATAAGGGGAACAACCATTGGAGCAAAATTACCCTAGATACTTGGTAGATGAGAAGGCTAGCAAGGTCGATAGAAGTATATCGGATATACATGTGTACTTTACTAGTACTATTGGGGAACGTAGTAATTTCAAAAAAATTCCTACGCACACGCAAGATCATGGTGATGCATAGCAACAAGAGGGGAGAGTGTTGTCCACGTACCCTTGTAGACCGTAAGCGGAAGCGTTATGACAACGCGGTTGATGTAGTCGTACGTCTTCACGATCCGACCGATCCAAGTACCGAGCGTCACGGCACCTCCGAGTTCAGCACGTTCAGCTCGATGGCGATCCACGGACTCGATCCGGCGAGGTGTCGAGGATGAGTTCCGTCGGCATGATGGCGTGGTGGCGATGATGATGTTCTACCGGCGAGGCTTCGCCTAAACACCGCAACGATCGACCGAGGTGGAATATGGTGGAGGGGCACCGCACACGGCTAAGGAGCGATCACGAAGATCAACTTGTGTGTCTAGAGGTGCCCCCGCCCCGTATATAAAGGAGCCAAGGGGAGGCGGCCGGCCAGGAGGCGCGCCAAGGGGAGTCCTACTCCACGGGAGTAGGACTCCTTCTTCCTAGTTGGAGAAGGAGAAGGGGAAGGAGGAGGAAGAGGGAAGGAAAGGGGCGCCCCCTCTCCTTGTCCTATTCGGACTAGGGAGGGAGGCGCAGCCCACCTCTTGCCTCCTCTCCTCTTCTCCCTTAGGGCCCATGAAGGCCCATAACCCCCGAAGGAAGTCGTAACTCCAGGTACTCGGTAAAATCGATTTCACTCGGAGCGATTCCGATATCAAATATAGGCTTCAATATATCAATCTTTATGTCTCAACCATTTTGAGACACCTCGTCATGTCGTGATCACATCGGGACTCGAACAACCTTGGTACATCAAAACTTATAAACTCATAATAAAGCTGTCATCGTAGCGTTAAGCGTGCGGACCCTACGGGTTCGAGAACTATGTAGACATGACCTAGAACTGTTTCGGTCAATAACCAATAGCGGAACCTGGATGCTCATATTGGCTCCTACATATCCTACGAAGATCTTTATTGGTCAAACCGCATAACAACATACGTTGTTCCCTTTGTCATCGGTATGTTACTTGCCCGAGATTCGATCGTTGGTATCCAATACATAGTTCAATCTCGTTACCGGCAAGTCTCTTTACTCGTTACGTAATGCATCATTCCGTAACTAACTCATTATCTACATTGCTTGCAAGGCTTATAGTGATGTGCATTACTGAGAGGCCCCAGAGATACCTCTCCGACAATCTGAGTGACAAATCCTAATCTCGAAATATGCCAACCCAACATGTACCTTCGGAGACACCTATAGAGCTCCTTTACAATCACCCAGTTACGTTGTGACGTTTGGTAGCACACAAAGTGTTCCTCCGGTAAACGGGAGTTACATAATCTCATAGTTGTAGGAACTTTGTATAAGTCATGAAGAAAGCAATAACAACATACTAAACGATCAAGTGCTAGGCTAATGGAATGGGTCGAGTCAATCACATCATTCTCCTAATGATGTGATCCCGTTAATCAAATGACAACACATGTCTATGGTTAGGAAACATAACCATCTTTGATTAATGAGCTAGTCTAGTAGAGGCATACTAGTGACATAATGTTTGTCTATGTATTCAGACATGTATCATGTTTTCGGGTAATACAATTCTAGCATGAATAATAAACATTTATCATGAAATGAGGAAATAAATAATAACTTTATTATTGCCTCTAGGGCATATTTCCTTCAGTCTCCCACTTGCACTAGAGTCAATAATCTAGATTACACATTAATGATTCTAACACCCATGGAGTCTTGGTGCTGATCATGTTTTGCTCGTGGAAGAGGCTTAGTCAACGGGTCTGCAACATTCAGATCCGTATGTATCTTGCAAATCTCTATGTCTCCCACCTGGTATTGAAGCGTCTCTGGATGTGCTTGGTCCTCTTGTGAAATCTGGATTCCTTTTCCAAGGCAATTGCACAAGTATTGTCACAGAAGATCTTCATTGGTCACGATGCACTAGGTATGACACCTAGATCAGAAATGAACTCCTTCATCCAGACTCCTTCATTTGCTGCTTCTGAAGCAGCTATGTACTCCGCTTCGCATGTAGATCCCGCCACGACGCTTTGTTTAGAACTGCACCAACTTACAGCTCCACCGTTTAATAAAAACACGTATCCGGTTTGCGATTTAGAATCGTCCAGATCAGTGTCAAAGCTTGCATCGACGTAACCATTTACGACTAGCTCTTTGTCACCTCCATAAATGAGAAACATGTCCTTAGTCTTTTTCAGGTATTTCAGGATGTTCTTGACCGCTGTCCAGTGATCCACTCCTAGATTACTTTGGTACCTGCCTGCCAAGCTTATTGCTAAGCATACGTCAGGTCTGGTACACAACATTGCATACGTGATAGAGCCTGTGGCTGAAGCATAGGGAACATCTTTCATTTTCTCTCTATCTTCTGCTGTGGTCGGGCATTGAGTCTGACTCAACTTCACACCTTGTAACACAGGTAAGAACCCTTTCTTTGCCTGATCCATTTTGAACTTTTTCAAAACTTTATCAAGGTATGTGCTTTGTGAAAGTCCAATCAAGCGTCTTGATCTATCTCTATAGATCCTGATGTCCAATATGTAAGCAGCTTCACCGAGGTCTTTCATCGAGAACTTTTATTCAAGTATCCCTTTATGCTATCCAGAAATTCTATATCATTTCCGATTAACAATATGTTATGTACATATAATATCAGAAATGCTCTGAGCTCCCACTCACTTTCTTGTAAATCGAGGCTTCTCCAAAAGTCTCAGTATAAAACCATATCTTTGATCACACTATCAAAGCGTTTATTCCAACTCCGAGATGCTTGCACCAGTCCATAAATGAATCGCTGGAGCATGCACACTTTGTTAGCACCTTTCAACAAAACCTTCTGGTTGCATCATATACAACTCTTCTTCCAGAAATCCATTCAGGAATGCAGTTTTGACATCCATTTGCCAAATTTCATAATCATAAAATGCAGCAATTGCTAACATGATTCGGACAGACTTAAGCATCGCTACGGGTGAGAAAGTCTCATCGTAGTCAATCCCTTGAACTTGTCGAAAACCTTTCGCAACAAGTCGAGCTTTATAGATAGTTACATAACCATCGGCGTCAGTCTTCTTCTTAAAGATCCATTTATTCTCAATGGCTTGCCGATCATCGAACAAGTCAACCAAAAATCCATACTTTGTTCTCATACATGGATCCCATCTCAGATTTCATGGCTTCTAGCCATTTTGCGGAATCTGGGCTCATCATCGCTTCCTCATAGTTCGTAGGTTCGCCATGGTCAAGTAACATGACTTCGAATAGGATTACCGTACCACTCAGTGCGGATCTTACTCTGGTAGACCCACGAGGTTCGAGAGAAACTTGATCTGAAGTTTCATGATCAATATCATTAGCTTCTTCACTAATTGGTGTAGTTGTCACAGGAACCGGTTCTTGTGATGGACTACTTTCCAATAAGGGAGAAGGTACAGTTACCTCATCAAGTTCTACTTTCCTCCCACTCACTTCTTTCGAGAGAAACTCCTTCTCCAGAAAGGATTTGAATTTAGCAACGAATATCTTGCCCTCAGATCTGTGATAGAAGGTGCACCCAATAGTCTCTTTTGGGTATCCTATGAAGACACATTTCTCTGATTTGGGTTCGAGCTTATCTGGTTGAAGTTTATTCACATAAGCATCGCAGCCCCAAACTTTAAGAAACGACAACTATGGTTTCTTGCCAAACCACAGTTCATAAGGCGTCGTCTCAACGTATTTTGATGGTGCCCTATTTAACGTGAATGCGGCCGTCTCTAAAGCATAACCCCAAAACGATAGCGGTAAATCAGTAAGAGACATCATAGATCGCACCATATCTAGTAAAGTACGATTACGACGTTCGGACACACCATTTCGTTGTGGTGTTCCGGGTGGCGTGAGTTGCGAAACTATTCCGCATTTCTTCAAATGTAAACCAAAATCCTAACTCAAATATTCTCCTCCACGATCAGATCGTAGAAATTTTATTTTCTTGTTACGATGATTTTCCACTTCACTCTGAAATTATTTGAACTTTTCAAATGTTTCAGACTTGTGTTTCATCAAGTAGATATACCCAGGCTAGGGAGGAAGTCAGACAAATGCAGCTTGCTTCGATGCATGTTGGTGTGGACGTCGGCAGCCACGACGCCTGGGACTGCACGCTCGGGCGCTACTCTTCAAAGAAGTTCTATGAGCATTGTTTCAAGGAGATTGTGGCTGACGAGGCTTTCAGCTGGCTCTAGAAAGCCAAAAGCCCAATTAAATTCAATATGTTTGGGTGGTTGGTTCTGGTGGATCGTCTGAACACAATGAATATGCTTAAACGCAGGCACTTCACGGTCACGGGAAACAATTATGCCTGCTTGTTATGTCAAACCCCCCCGAAGAAACCGTTGAACACTTGTTCTTCTTATGCCCCTTTAGTCAACAGTGCTGGAGCAAAGTTGGGGTGTCTGGCGGTCGATGGCAATAAATTTGGAACTGCTGCTGTGGGGAGAGAAGCACAGAGACAGCCCTCTTCATGGACATCTTCCTCATGGCTGCGTGGAGCCTGTGGATGGAGCGAAACAATCAACACTTCAGAGGGGTGCAACACTCCTTCGGGGCTTGGCTTGCCAGATTCAAGTACCTCCTAGAGTTGCTGGTTCATAACTGCAAGGAGGAAATTCGTCCTTTCCTTTCCACCTACATTGTAAATTTGGGTCACTAGTGCCGTTAGGTACATAGTAGCTCATGCGGATGGGGGGCCGTTCTAATACCCCCTTTGTAACAACTATGTAACCGTCTCTTTGTGAGTAATACAAAAGTCAGTGGGAGCCTCTCCCACTGTCGTTCACCTCTCAAAAAAAAAGTAGATATACCCATATCTGCTCAAATCATCTGTGAAGGTGAGAAAATAACGATACCCACCGCGAGCCTCAATATTCATTGGACCACAAACATCAGTATGTATGATTTCCAACAAATTAGTTGCTCGCTCCATAGTTCGGAGAAGCGGCGTTTTAGTCATCTTGCCCATGAGGCACGGTTACATAAGTACCAAGTAATTCATAATCAAGTGATTCCAAAAGTCCATCGGTATGGAGTTTCTTCATCGCTTTACAACGATATGACCTAAGCGGCGATTGCCACAAACAAGTTGCACTATCATTATCAACTCTGCATCTTTTGGCTTCAACATTATGAATATGTGTATCACTACTATCGAGATTCAATAAAATAGACCACTCTTCAAGGATGCATGACCATAAAAGATATTACTCATATAAATAGAACAACCATTATTCTCGACTTAAATGAATAACCGTCTCGCATCAAACAAGATCCGGATATAATGTTCATTATCAACGCGGCACCAAATAACAATTATTCAGGTCTAAAATTAATCCGGATGGTAGATGTAGAGGTAGCGTGCCGACCGCGATCACATCGACTTTGGAACCATTTCCCAGCGCGATCGTCACCTCTCGTCCTTAGCCAATCTTCGGCAATCCGTAGTCCTGTTTGATTTGCAAATATTAGCAACAAAACCAGTATCAGATACCCAGGTACTACTGCGAGCATTAGTAAGGTACACACCAATAACATGTATATCACATATACCTTTGTTCACTTTGCCATCCTTCTTATCCGCCAAATACTTGGGGCAGTTCCGCTTCAAGTGTCGGTCTGCTTCTTGATAGAAGCACTCAGTCTCAGGCTTAGGTCCAGACTTGGGTTTCTTATCTTGAGCAGCAACTTGTTTGCTGTTCTTTTTGAAGTTCCCCTCCTTCTTCCCTTTGCCCTTTTTCTTGAAAATGGTGGTCT
Organism: Aegilops speltoides; assembly: GCA_021437245.1. Taxonomy (NCBI): domain Eukaryota; kingdom Viridiplantae; phylum Streptophyta; class Magnoliopsida; order Poales; family Poaceae; genus Aegilops; species Aegilops speltoides. The sequence continues at coordinate 515,237,134 of CM038145.1, forward strand.
TGTTAACCATCAACACTTGATGCTCCTTCTTGATTTCTACCTCCGCGGCTTTTAGCATTGCGAAGAGCTCGTGAATAGTCTTGTCCATCCCTTGCATATTATAGTTCATCACGAAGCTCTTGTAGCTTGGTGGTAGTGATTGAAGAATTCTGTCAATGACACTATCATCAGGAAGATTAACTCCCAGGTGAATCAAGTGATTATTATACCCAGACATTTTGAGTATGTGTTCACTGACAGAACTATTCTCCTCCATCTTACAGCTATAGAACTTATTGGAGACTTCATATCTCTCATTTGCTTGAAATATTAACTTCAACTCCTGGAACATCTCATATGCTCCATGACGTTCAAAACGTCGTTGAAGACCCGGTTCCAAGCCGTAAAGCATGGCACCTTGAACTAACGAGTAGTCATCGGCTTTGCTCGCGAGACGTTCTTAACGTCGCCGATTGCATCAAGCAGAGGCACTGGCACCCAGCGGTGCTTCTAGGATGTAATTCTTACGTGCAGCAATGAGGTTAATCCTCAGGTTACGGACCCAGTCCGTGTAATTGCTACCATCATCTTTCAACTTTGCTTTCTCAAGGAACGCATTAAAATTCAACGGAACAACAACACGAGCCATCTATCTACAACAAACATAGACAAGCAAAATACTATCAGGTACTAAGTTCATGATAAATTTAAGTTCAATTAATCATATTAGTAAAGAACTCCCACTTAGACAGACATCTCTCTAGTCATCTAAGTGATCACGTGATCCAAATCAACCAAACCATGTCCGATCATCACGTGAGATGGAGTAGTTTCAATGGTGAACATCACTATGTTGATCATATCTACTATATGATTCATGCTCGACCTTCGATCTACGTGTTCGAGGCCATATCTGTATATGCTAGGCTCGTCAAGTTTAACTTGAGTATTCTGCGTGTGCAACTGTTTTGCACCGTTGTATTTGAGCGTAGAGCCTATCACACCCGATCATCACGTGGTGTCTCAAAGACGAAGAACTTTCATAGCGGTGCATACTCGGGGAGAACACTTCTTGATAATTTAGTGAGAGATCATCTTAAAATGCTACCGTCAATCAAAGCAAGATAAGATGCATAAAAGGATAAACATCACATGCAATCAATATAAGTGATATGATATGGCCATCATCATCTTGTGCTTGTGATCTCCATCTCCGAAGCACCGTCGTGATCACCATCATCACCAGCACAACACCTTGATCTCCATTGTAGCATCATTGTCGTTACGCCATCTATTGCTTCTACGACTATCGCTACCGCTTAGTGATAAAGTAAAGCAATTACAGGGCGTTTGCATTTCATACAATAAAGCGACAACCATTTGGCTCTGCCGATTCTGATAACTTTGGTTACAAAACATGATCATCTCATACAATAAAATATAGCATCACGTCTTGACCATATCACATCACAACATGCCTGCAAAAACAAGTTAGGCGTCCTCTACTTTGTTGTTGCAAATTTTACGTGGCTGCTACGGGCTTAGCAAGAACCGTTCTTACCTACGCATCAAAACCACAACGATAGTTCGTCAAGTTAGTGTTGTTTTAACCTTCACAAGGACCGGGCGTAGCCACACTCGGTTCAACTAAAGTTGGAGAAACAGACACCCGATAGTCACCTGTGTGCAAAGCACGGCGGTAAAACCAGTCTCGCGTAAGCGTACGCGTAATGTCGGTCCGGGCCGCTTCATCCAACATGTGGGGACCCCGACTCATAAGTCGTGATCACCGAATGCACGTGTACAGTGATCCCAGAGATCAATGCTCACTGAACACACAGAAGCTGAATAACAAGAGTCTTACATCCATACATACCGTTTTACACAAGTAGGACCATTATGGTCAAGTCTTGAGTATATCATCGCAGCGGAAATCTTAAATCGATAACTTGGACCCATGCCATCTGCCTTAACCCTACGGGCATTACATTGAGAGCGTCCTAGCTTCGCATGTTCGTCACGAAGTGTTCTTCATCACACCTGTTCTTTCATGCACGGCCAATAAAATAACCAGGCAAGCCAATGAGTACTTTGAATGTACTACTTAAGCAACCCATGTTTTGGTTCAAGATACAACAATGCATGACATAGGTAAATTTTTGCAGAAAGCTAGTTTTGAGTGCAATGACATGTTCAACAACTTTGTAAGGCATGCATCAAGAGAATTCAAGTAACCATGAGGACAGGTTACAGATATCAACATAAATAGAGTGGGCACCAACCCATCTAACATAAATAGAGTGGGCACCAACCCATCTCAATCATGTCAAGTCCCTTGACTTGACCCAAGTAGTTTATCACACACACACACACGGTTGAAAACTCTGGACGTAGTTTAAGCAGCACCGCCCAACTGTCCTTGACCGTGGACACGGCTATTCGAATAGTTTTACACTCTGCAGAGGTTGCACACTGTACCCACAAGATCCGGGGAACTTCCGTGTCATCCACGACCCGCGGTACCTCAAGTACCTAGCTAGGGTAAGCTCCCGATCACTACCTTTCCCTAGACGACACTAACATGGAGTCCACTCGATTGGTAGTAACCCCCATGCCCAACATTTCACATCATAAAGTTGTGGAGCCTCGCTCCCATATTCATCATATACCACAAGCACGGGGTACCAACGGTGTGTTTGGTGCCCTATGAAAACAGTCATGGCCGCCCTACAGCACGACCCGTCGAGAGAGAGCACCAACTCTCCCCGTCACTAAGTAACGGGCTCCAAGCTAGTATCGGCCTAGGTAATCAATAATGCCCTTTCCCATATAAGGGTAGAGTGGTTGCGCATGTAAGGTTGGGACGATCGACAAATCTTAAATCTAATCCGTTTTGAAAACAACACACACACTTGCCTCGGTACACCACTTCGTCATCAAGTGGTTACCCATTTCATCATCTCCCTCGGACATAAGTGGCACCCGACGGGGTTTTCGAAAAAGTCTTTTGAAAATACTTTGCCTCCTTCACCATGCATATACCCGTCCCTTTTTGCGTAGCACTACCTTAGCATCCTATCTACTCCCACCGGCATAACCCTCATAAGAAGGTAGGGTCATGCACAATGCAAGTATCAACGAGAAAGTACGGTGGCAAACCATCAAGTGGTTACCACCTCATCATGATTCCGATGCAACAATTATAAAGAGCTATATGACATGCATAAAAAGGGTTTCATAGACATGGTCAAAGGGCTGCTTGCCTGGTTCATCAGAGTCTTGAAATCTTCTGGTCCTTCTCCAAGTACATCCGTCTACTTCGTCAACTAACGTCGGAAACAAACACAATAAGCAACACAACAAGGCAAGAATAAATGTGCTCTAAAAATGTGAAGTTGACTTTTGTTGGATACCTCTGGTCATATGAGGAATGACCAAAGTGATTTCATTGGAAGTGGATCAATGGATATTTCTAAACATTTCGATATGATGGAATCAAGGGGTTTATGGAATTGCAAGAAGTGTACAGAAGAATTATTTTGAAAAATGAGTAAAGGCACCCATTTAACAAAGGATGATTTTTAGAAGCATCTAGGAATTGGTTTCACTAGATTTGGAGTTCAAATGAATTTCCTATGAATTTGCAAAGTTGATAAATATGAAGAAATGGATCAATAATTTATGTGGTACAGAAAGTATTAATAAAAATGTTCATAAACTAAGTTATGAACTTAGGAATACCTAGGAATTTGAATCATGGAATTTGGATCAATTTTGAGCCTTCTGTGATTTCCTAAAGTTTATGACAGAAGTGGAAATATGGGATTTGATAAATGTTTGTGAATAAAAACTTAATGGAAAAATGTGCAAATTGCACCATGTGATAGATCAGGAATTTATGAACCTATAGAAATTAGAATCATCAAATTTGGAGTTAATTTGAATTGTCTATGAATTTTTGTAGTTGACTGGTAAAAGAAAAAGGGAATAAGGCTTTAACCTTATCCTGCGCATGGGGCGGCAGATAGACCGTGGGCAGCCCAACGGCTTTCGGCTGCACGCAGCTTGAGAGGCCACGTCGAGGCGTCTTGGCGGCAGAGCGTCTTCACCATGGGAAGCGGTGGCGCGAGAATCCGTCTTCACTTAAACCCAGCGGCCCGGCGACTTCACGACATGCAGGCCCGCCCGCACCCGCCGCGATCGTCTTCAACCCCGCGGTGGCGCGACCGATGACCGGCGGCGATTGCAGCGACCCGACCACCTCCATGGCGCTCGGCCCACCGGAGTGCTCGGGGACTGGGCGCATCCATCCGTGGGTGGCACCATCGCCGAGGAGTGCGGGTCGAGCAGGCGTCGGCCAGCGGGCGGACGAGGAGGGCGACGATGGCGGCACCGGTGCCGGGGCATGGGTCTAGGGAAGAAGAGGGGAAAGTTTTTTCGTGGCGGGGGTTTACGAGTGGAGAAAGGAAGGAGGAGGGGCCTTGCTCGTGGTAATTTGGCGGAGGCCGATGGCTCGGCTCCGGCCATGGGGAGGCGATGGAGCAGCTCCGGGAGAGAGAGTGGTCCAGAGATAGCTGGGGAGAATAGAGGGTGGATGGAGGCGAGGGAGGCCGGGAGATCCTCATATGGCGGGCGTTGGTGCACGTGGGCGCCGCCCACGACCACGCCCGGCGATGACAAAGGCGAATTAGCATGAGGCGGCCGTGTCCGGGTGTTCGTGGGCGTGGACCGGTCAGTGGGAAGGGAAGAAGGAGTGGGGCGAGCTCCTGCGGGTCCCGAGCGCGTGTGCGCACTGGCGGAGCTGGGCGGTGCTCGGGCACGCTTGAGCACGGGCAGGAGGGAGAGAGGAAGGAGGGGGACAGAGGCGTGGCGTGACGCAGACGCCGAGGCACCTCGTCGGGCGCGCTGGGGAGGCCCGAGGTGGCCGGAGGCGGTTGGAAGAGGCGGCTACGGTCTTGGGCGATCATGGCAGCCTCAGCCTTGACTCTGCGCCATGGCATAAAATATATGCCATGGGCGTGTCCACTTTTGTCTAGGAGCATTGGGGGAGTGTAAACAAAGGGGAGGTGGCCTTGGATGCCCTGGTGAACCACTAGGAGAAGAGAGAGGTTGAGGGAGAGAGAGAAAAGGCTGTCCAGAGAGAGAAAAATGAGGTTTTACCCCTCCAATAATTGAGCTATGGACTTGCCATTGCTACTGGAGGTGCAAGGGGACTCTGAGGGGCTGTGGTAAAAAGTTGAGGTCATGGAGAAGAGTCGAAGTGGTAAAAATGATGATTTTGGAAAAATGGCAGAAGGTGTTTGTTGTTGGTTTGGGCAAGAAAATTAATTACAATTGCCATGAAAATCAACAGTATGGAATGGCACATAGAAGTAGGGTGTTCCACCAAGTTTGAGCTCATTTCGGCAAAGTAGCCAATGTAACTTTGGTAAACCCTAGAAATCAGCAGAAATGGCTTTGCCAAGATTTAGTCATGCAAATCTATTCTCCTTGATGTACCACTTGGTGTAGTTTTATAATTTGAGGATTTGAACATGTCAAAAAAAAAATTCAGATCAAAAGGACACACTTGGCAATGTAGAGTTGTCCAAATTTGGTTCTGGACAGAAAGGGTTTTGAGGCACTTTCATCAACATAACATTCTCTCCAACTTGTGCCATTTGGTCTAGATGCATTATTAGACCATTTGAGCATGTTAACAAGGTTTGAGAACATTTGGACATGTTTGGCAGTGCAAAGTTGTTCAAACTTGAAAAAGGACAGAAGTGGTTTTGAGAGGGTTTCATGGGGTTATACTATTCTCCATGACATGATACTTGTCAAGATCATCAAACATGTCATATGTGGCATGATAGAATTTTCTTGGAATTTGTGGAGAATATTTACGTTGTAAATATTTAAAAAGCTTGAAATATCCAGAAAGGGTTTTTGAGGGATTTGACCAATATTTTGAACATGACCATGTGTTGAAACTCTTATATATGGACAATATATGTCCTATGAGTTTCCCTAAATTTTGTAAAATATTTTTGAAGCAATAAAATAATTTTTCCCTATTAAAGACCATTTCTGGCCTTAAGAAAAAGCTTTTAAATAAAATAGTAAAATAACCTTTAAAATTATATTTTTTTGGTTTCTGGGTATCCTATATCTAATAGGAGTCAAATATATTTTTGGAAAGATTTTTACTGCCCTTGATTAAGTACTTGCAGTGCAACCCTCAATTCAGGGGTTTTTGAAAAACTAATTTTTGAAAATACTATTTGGCCAAATCATTTTTGTAAGAAAATACTATATTGCTCTATACACATGGCATGATCATTGGGCAGAAGTTTGGGGGCAAGGAGATGAAGTATAGGAGTTGGAGGATTTATTTGATTTTTAGAGCACTTGCAAACAGCAGACAAACATTCAATCAAAGCAAAGACAAAACTCTCAAAAGGTTTTGTCAAACCACATTTTATCATGATTTATTAGCTTAAGTGTTGTGGCATGAAAATCAGGGTGTGACACAACAATACCACCGGACCAAAGTATGACATGCTGGTAAGCACTATGACTTGTATCGCCCACAACTCACTTGTGTTCTACTCGTGCATATAACATCAACGCATAAAACCTAGGCTCGGATGCCACTGTTGGCGAACGTAGTAATTTCAAAAAATTTCCTACGCACACGCAAGATCATGGTGATGCATATCAACGAGAGGGGAGAGTGTTGTCCACGTACCCTCGTAGACCGTAAGCGGAAGCGTTATGACAACGGTTGATGTAGTTGTACATCTTCACGATCCGACCGATCCAAGTACCGAACGTACGGCACCTCCGAGTTTAGCACACGTTCAGCTCGATGACGATCCCCGGACTCCGATCCAGCAGGGTGTCGGGGATGAGTTCCGTCAGCACGACGGCGTGGTGACAATGATGATGTTCTACCGATGCAGGGCTTCGCCTAAGCACCGCAATGATACGACCGAGGTTGAATATGGTGGAGGGGGGCACCGCAGACGGCTAAGGAACGATCACGAAGATCAACTTCTGTGTCTAGAGGTGCCCCCCTACCCCCGTATATAAAGGAGCCAAGGGGGAGGGGAGGCCGGCCAAGGAGGGCGCGCCAAGGGGGAGTCCTACTCCCACCGGGAGTAGGACTCCTTCTTCCTAGTTGGAGAAGGAGAAGGGGAAGGAGGAGGAAGAGGGAAGGAAGGGGCGCCCCCTCTCCTTGTCCTATTCGGACTAGGGAGGGGAGGGGGCGCAGCCCACCTCTTGCCTCCTCTCCTCTTCTCCCTTAGGGCCCATGAAGGTCCAATACCCCCGGGGGGGTTCCGGTAACCCCCCGGTACTCCGGTAAAATTCCGATTTCACCTGGAACGATTCCGATATCCAAATATAGGCTTCCAATATATCAATCTTTATGTCTTGACCATTTCGAGACTCCTCGTCATGTGCGTGATCACATCCGGGACTCCGAACAACCTTCGGTACATCAAAACTTATAAAGTCATAATAAAACTGTTATCGTAACGTTAAGCGTGCGGACCCTACGGGTTCGAGAACTATGTAGACATGACCTAGAACTGTTTCCGGTCAATAACCAATAGCGGAACCTGGATGCTCATATTGGCTCCTACATATCCTACGAAGATCTTTATCGGTCAAACCGCATAACAACATACGTTGTTCCCTTTGTCATCGGTATGTTACTTGCCCGAGATTCGATCGTCGGTATCCAATACCTAGTTCAATCTCGTTACCGGCAAGTCTCTTTACTCGTTACGTAATGCATCATTCCTTAACTAACTCATTAGCTACATTGCTTGCAAGGCTTATAGTGATGTGCATTACCGAGAGGCCCCAGAGATACCTCTCCGACAATCGGAGTGACAAATCCTAATCTCGAAATACGCCAACCCAACATGTACCTTCGGAGACACTGTAGAGCTCCTTTATAATCACCCGATTCGTTGTGACGTTTGGTAGCACACAAAGTGTTCCTCCGTAAGCGAGAGTTGCATAATCTCATAGTTGTAGGAACTTTGTATAAGTCATGAAGAAAGCAATAGCAACATACTAAACGATCAAGTGCTAGGCTAACGGAATGGGTCAAGTCAATCACATCATTCTCCTAATGATGTGATCCCGTTAATCAAATGACAACACATGTCTATGGTTAGGAAACATAACCATCTTTGATTAATGAGCTAGTCAAGTAGAGGCATACTAGTGACATAATGTTTGTCTATGTATTCACACATGTATCATGTTTCCGGGTAATACAATTCTAGCGTGAATAATAAACATTTATCATGAAATGAGGAAATAAATAATAACTTTATTATTGCCTCTAGGGCATATTTCCTTTAAGTACTCCTAGTAGCACCAGGGTATTAGATACCGGTTCGGTTGCTAAGTGTTAGTAACTCGAAATAAAAGGGTGCGGAGTAAACGAAGACTAGCTAAAGGTGAGCTGGCGATATGTGTTGGAAGTGTTTTCCAATCTTGATGTGATCAAGCATCGCACGCTCCCTCTACCATCGAGATTGGTGTTAAACCTAAATAATTGTTATTTGGTGTTTGCGTTGAGCATAAACATGATTGGATTATGTCTATCGCAACATGGTTATTCATTTAAGGAGAATATTGGTTACTCTGTTTATTTGAATAATACCTTCAATGGTCCTGCATCTAAAATGAATGGTTTATTGAATCTCGATCGTAGTGATACACATGTTCATGCCAAAAGATATAAGATAGTAATGATAGTACCACCTACTTGTGGCACTGCCATGTAAGTCATATTGGTATAAGACGCATGAAGAAGCTCCATGTTGATGGATCTTTGGACTCACTCGTTTTTGAAAAGTTTGAGACTTGCAAACCATGTCTATTGGTGTATATGCATGAAGAAACTCCATGCAAATGGAACATTTGACTCACTTGATTTTGAATCACTTGAGACATGTAAATCATACCACATGGGCAAGATGACTGAAAGCCTCGTTTTCAGTAAAATGGAACAAGAAGGCGACTTGTTGGAAGTAATACATTTTGATGTGTGCAGTCCAATGAGTGCTGAGGCACGCAGTGGATATCGTTATGTTCTTACTTCACGGATGATTTGAGTAGATATAGAGTATATTTACTTGATGAAACACAAAGTCTGAATTATTGAATGGTTCAAGTAATTTCAGAGTGAAGTTGAAGATCGTCGTGACAAGAGGATAAAATGTCTATGATATGCTCATAGAGATGAGTATCTGAGTTATGAGCTTTGGCACGCAATTAAGACATTGTGGAAATTGTTTCACAATTAATACCGCCCGGAACACCATAGTGTGATGGTGTGTCCGAACATCATAGTTGCACCCTATTGGATATGGTGCGTACCATGATGTCTCTTATCGAATTACCACTATCGTTCATGGGTTAGGCATTAGAGACAACCGCACTCACTTTAATAGGGCACCACGTAATTCCGTTGAGACGACACCGTTTGAACTATGGTTTGGAGAAACCTAAGTTGTCGTTTCTTAAAAGTTTGGGGCTGTGGCGCTTATGTGAAAAAGTTTCAGGTTGATAAGCTCGAACCCAGCGGATAAAATGCATCTTCATAGGACACCCAAAACAGTTGGATATACCTCCGGTCTCGATTCCGGAAGCAAAAGGATTGTTTCTAGAATCAGGTCCTTTCTCGAGGAAAAGTTTCTCTCGAAAGAATTGAGTGGGAGGATGGTGGAGACTTGATGAGGTTATTGAACCGTCTCTTCAACTAGTGTGTAGCGATTGCACGGAAGTTGTTCTGTGGCGCTGCACCAATTTAAGTAGAAGCTTATGATAGTGATCATGAAGCTTCGGATCAAGTCACTACCGTACCTCGTAGGGTGACAAGGATGCATACTACTTCAGAGTGGTACAGTAATCCTGTCTTGAAGGTCATGTTGCTAGACAACAATGAACCTACGAGCTATGGAGAAGCGATGGTGGGACCGGATTCCGACAAATGGCTAGAGCCCATAAAATACGAGAGAGGATCCATGTATAAAACAAAGTGTAGACTTTGGAAGAACTACCTGATGGTCGTAAGGCTGTTGGGTACAGATGGATTCTAAGAGGGAAGACAGACAATGATGGTATGTGTCACCATTAAGAAAGCTCAGCTTGTCGCTAAGATGTTTCCGACAAGTTCAAGGAGTTGACTACGATGAGACTTTCTCACTCGTAGTGATGCTAAGAGTCTGTTGGAATCTTATTAGCAGTTACTGCATTATTTATGAAATATTGCAGATAGGATGTCAAAACATTGTTTCCTCGAAAATTTTCTTGAGGAAAGGTTGCATGTGATACAACCAGAAGGTTTTTGTCAATCCTAAAAGATGCTAACAAGTATGCAAAGCTGCAGCAATCCTTCTAAGGACTGGAGTAAGCATCTCGGAGTTGGAATATACGCTTTGATGAGATAATCAAAGTTTTTGGGTTTATACAAAGTTTGTTAGAAACTTGTATTTACAATAAAGTGAGTGGGAGCACTACAACATTTCTGATGAGTATATGTGAATGACATATTGTTGATCCGAAATGATGTAAAATTTCTGGAAAGCATATAGGGTTGTTTGAAAAGTGTTTTTCAATAGAAAACATGGATTAAGCTGCTTGAACATTGAGCATCAAGATCTATGAGGATAGATCCAAAACGCTTAATGGTACTTTCAAATGAGCACATACCTTGACATGATCTTGAAGGTGTTCAAGATGGATCAGTCAAAGAAGGAGTTCTTGCCTAAGTTGTAAGGTATGAAGTTAAGACTTAAAGCTCGACCACTGCAGAAGAAAGAGAAAGGACGAATGTCGTCCCCTATGCCTTAGCCATAGGCTCTATACATATGCTATCTTTGAGTACCGCTTTGATGTGTGCCTTGCCACGTGTCACGGCAAGGGGTACAAAGTGATCGAGGAATGGATCATTGGACAGCAGGCAAAATTGTCCTTGGAGTAATAAGGACATGTTTCTCGATTATGGAGGTGATAAAGAGTTCGGCGTAAAGGGTTACGTCGATGCAAGCTTTAACACCTATCTGAATGACTCTGAGTAGCAAACCGGATACGTATAGTGGAGCAACCATTTGGAATAGCTCCAAGTGGAGCATGGAAGCAACATTTACAACATGACCTAGAGATTTGCGAAGTACATACGGATCTGAATGTTGCAGACCCGTTGACTAAAACCTCTCTCACAAGCAAAACATGATCAAACCCCATAACTCATTGAGTCTTAATCACATGATGATGTGAACTAGTTTAGTGACACTAGTAAACTCTTAGGATGTTGGTCACATGGCGATGTGACCTATGAGGTTAATCACATGGCGATGTGAACTAGATTATTGACTCTAGTGCAAGTGGGAGACTGTTGGAAATATGCCCTAGAGGCAATAATAAATTAGTTATTATTACTATATTTCCTTGTTCATGATAATCGTTTATTATCCATGCTATAATTGTATTGATAGGAAACTCAGATACATGTGTGGATACATAGACAACACCATGTCCCTAGTAAGCCTGTAGTTGACTAGCTCGTTGATCAATAGATGATTACGGTTTCCTGACCATGGACATTGGATGTCGTTGATAACGGGATCACATCATTAGGAGAATGATGTGATGGACAAGACCCAATCCTAAGCCTAGCACAAAGATCGTGTAGTTTGTATGCTAAAGCTTTTCTAATGTCAAGTATCATTTCCTTAGACCATGAGATTGTGCAACTCCGGATACCGTAGGAATGCTTTGGGTGTACCAAGCGTCACAAGCGTGGCGGGTGGCTATAAAGGTGCACTACGGGTATCTCCGAAAGTGTCTGTTGGGTTGGCACGAATCGAGACTGGGATTTGTCACTCCGTGTGACGGAAAGGTATCTCTGGGCCCACTCAGTAGGACATCATCATAATGTGCACAATGTGACCAAGGGGTTGATCACGGGATGATCTGTTACGGAACGAGTAAAGAGACTTGCCGGTAAGGAGATTGAACAAGGTATCGGGATACCGACGATCGAATCTCGGGCAAGTACTATACCGCTAGACAAAGGGAATTGAATACGGGATTGATTGAATCCTCGACATTGTGGTTCATCCCATGAGATCATCGTGGAACATGTGTGAGCCAACATGGGTATCCAGATCCCGCTGTTGGTTATTGGCCGGAGAGTTGTCTCAGTCATGTCTACGTGTCTCCCGAACCCGTAGGGTCTACACACTTAAGTTCGATGATGCTAGGGTTATAGGGAATAGATGTACCTGGTTACCAAATGTTTTTCGGAGTCCCGGATAAGATCCTAGATGTCACGAGGAGTTCCGGAATGGTCCGGAGGTAAATATTTATATATGGGAAGTCCTGTTTTGGTCACCGGAAAAGTTTCGTGTGCTATCGGTAATGTACCGGGACCACCGGGAGGGTCCCGGGGGTCCACCAAGTGGGGCCACCGGCTCCAGAGGGCAGCATGGGCCAAGTGTGGGAGGGGATCAGCCCCAGTTAGGCTGGTGCACCCCCCACCAAGGCCCAAGGCGCCTAGGGTTTGGGGAGGGGGCACCTCCACATTGCTTGGGGGGCAAGTTTCCCCCTCTCCCCCCTTGGCCGCCACCCTAGATGGGTTTTGGGGCTGCCGCACCCCTTGGGGTGGGAACCCTAGAGGGGGCGCAACCCCCTCCCTCTCCCCTATATATAGTTGAGGTCTTTGGGGCTGCAAACACAAGAGTTTTGACCTCTCCCTAGCGCAGCCCTACCTCTCTCCCTCCTCGTCTCTTGCGGTGCTTGGCGAAGCCCTGCAGGATTGCCACGCTCCTCCACCACCACCACACCGTCGTGCTGCTGCTGGACGGAGTCTTCCCCAACCTCTCCCTCTCTCCTTGCTGGATCAAGGCATGGGAGACATCACCGTGCTGCATGTGTGTTGAACGCGGAGGTGCCGTCCGTTCGGCACTAGGATCATCGGTGATTTGGATCACGGCGAGTACGACTCCATCAACCCCGTTCACTTGAACGCTTCGGCTTAGCCATCTACAAGGGTATGTAGATGCACTCCCCTTTTCCTCGTTGCTAGATTACTCCATAGATTGATCTTGGTGATGCGTAGAAAATTTTGAATTTCTGTTACGTTCCCCAACAGTTATCTCATCCGGGACTCCAAGCAATATTTGGTCACCAAATCACATAACTCATATAAAACAATATCGTCATCGAACGTTAAGTGTGCGGACCCTACGGGTTGAAGAACTATGTAGACATGACCGAGACACCTCTTCGGTCAATAACCAATAGCGGAACCTAGATGCTCATATTGCCTCCCACATATTCTACAAAGATCTCTATTGGTCGAACCATTATGACAATATACGTTATTCCCTTTGTCATCTCTATGTTACTTGCCCGAGATTCGATCGTCAATATATTCATACCTAGTTCAATCTCATTACCGACAAGTCTCTTTACACATTCCGTAATACATCATTCTGCAACTAACTCATTAGTCACTTTGCTTGCAAGGCTTCTTATGATGTGATTACCAAGAGGACCCAGAAATACCTCTCCGATACTGAGAGTGACAAATCCTAATCTTGATCTATGCCAACCCAACAAACACCTTCGGAGATACCGGTAGACCATCTTTATAATCACCCAGTTACGTTGTGACGTTTGATAGCACACAAGGTATTCCTCCGGTATCTGGGAGTTGCATAATCTCATAGTCGAAGAAATATGTATATGACATGAAGCAAGCAATAGCAATAAAACTAAACGATCATAATGCTAAGCTAATGAATGGGTCTTTTCCATCACATCATTCTCCTAATGATATGATCCCGTTTATCAAATGACAACACATGTGTATGGTTAGGAAACTTAACCATCTTTGATCAACGAGCTAGTCTAGTAGAGGCTTACTAGGGACACGGTATTTTGCATATGTATCCACACATGTATCAAGTTTCTAGTTAGTACAATTCTAGCATGAATAATAAATATTTGTCACGAAATATGGAAATATGAAATTATAACTTTATTATTGTCTCTAGGGCATATTTCCGTCACAACACCTATACTCAACACCGGCCACCGCGAGCTGCAAGGCAACCTCCAAGAGTTCTGCCACACGTTTGGCCTCATGGACGTCGTCGGGCTCAACACCCGGGTCCTGAGCGTCGCCCCTACGTCGATGTCAATGTCAACCACAACGCGCCGGTGGGCGGTGAGGTCCGTGCAGCGCCTCGGTGGCACCGAAGATGATGATGCGCTGGACAACGAGGAGGTGTTCGACGCTGTTGTGGTGGCTACCGGCAACTACGTGCAGCCGATGCTGCTGAGCAACGTCCAGGGCATGGGGAATGGAGGCGTCGGCAGCTGCACAACCACTCGTACAAGACGCCGGAGCCGTCCCACGGCGAGGCCGTGGTGGTGATTGGGTGCGGGGCCAGTGGCAAGGACATCACGCTAGACCTCGGCAAGGTCGCGAGGGAGGTGCACCTCGTCGCCGGCTCTGAGGTCGAGGCCACCACGCCGGCCATGTCGAGGATGCTGGCGAACCACGGTGACATGTTGTGCCTCGACCCGCGGGTACGCCAGCTACATGGAACGGGCGGGTGGTATTCACGGATGGCTCCTTCGTCGTGTCCAACACGGTCATCTACTGCACGGGGTATGCCTACTCGTTCCCCTTCCTGGACATCGGCGGCGCGGTAACCGTGAGCGACGACGGCTACGTGGTCGGGCCGCTGTTCGAGCACGTGTTCCCACCGTCCCTGGCGCCGACGCTCTCCTTCGTAGGCGTCGTCGTTGTCGTCGAGCACCTTGTATATCATCAACATTGGGAATGCGTATCGACGGACGGTTTCTTCTCGGGATGGCCCCTGGAAAATCAGCAGACGGAAAGCGGCGTCATTGCAATGTACTAATTTCTTCAACCAGTAATGTTGCTGCCATACATCCAACACAAGGCATCTATCCATCGTCCATTCGTCAAGCAGGAACACAAACAAACTGGACGGACTGAACTGGATCTAGAGATTGAATCTTACGGTTGGGGGATCTCATTTTCATCGGCATCCATTATCAATCTGCCTGCGTGCTGAGCTGCTGCTGACCCTTCCCACTGCCGCCACAAGCAAACAGAACACAGAGAGGGTTTAGCAAGAAGAATCAAGCTAGGGTTTCCAGGAGAGAATAAAGGAAAAGGAATTAATCGGGGAATAGGACGGAAGGAAGGAGAAAGCCTGACCTCAAATCGGTAGGCAAAAACAAGTCGGTGGCCGTCGCCGGGGACGCGCTCAGGTCGCAGGCAAAACGGCGGCGCAGGTCCGGTTGATCCTTCTTCCGGTGGAGGCGCTGAGATGCGTGGTGACTTGAAAAGAAAAGAGAGGGGGGAGTTTTTTTCTTCTTCGAAAATAATACACTTACGAGCAACTTTCACGGAAAGCTGGCTACGCGCTGATGTGGCAGAACAAGAGAGCGATGTGATGTGAGCCGCAGTTCACACAAAGTGAAAAGTTCAGCGCCAATAAACTGGCTACCCCTCCGCGCGTACTCCCTCCATCTTAAAAAAAGTGTACTTTCAACTCTGTTGGAAAGTCAATTTTATTTTTATGTTTGACCGTATTTATACAATAATAGGCTAACATTTATGCCATCAAATTAATAGCATTAAATTCATGATAAAATATATTTTTGTCATATACCTATTTGGTTTCACAAGTATTGACATATTTTTACACAAACTCAGTCAAATTTTGATATAGTTTGACCCTCCAACAAAGTTAGAAGTACACTCTTTCAACCGACGGAGGGAGTAGATGTTTTCCATGGGCAGGCCGTCCGTAAGTGTAGCATAGTTGGGTTTTTTTAGAGGTAGCCTACCAACCAGCCGTATGCTGTAAGTCCAGCCCGGTCCAAACAATTAAGGTCCAATTCTCTAATAACAATCCATCGCTAAATACTTTTTTTAAAAGAAAAAACAATCCATAGCTAAGATGTGTCCCAGATTCTAAAAAAACAAGCTAAAATTGCCCTAGTTGCGCTATTTTTTTGGTATACACATGGTTTCCAAAGTTACGTCGTTGCTTTCCCTTTCCTTCCTTCTATCCTCGTCCGTGCTCTCGAGTCTCCAAGGGCAGACAGGCCCAATCTTATGCCTCGTCCGATGCGCAGGCAGCCAGTGGAAATGTGCCCTGGTCCTCTATGTACATGGTAGGCGTAATATTAGTCTTGCCTTGACGGTGTTTGAAGCTATGAGGTTTGTCTCGAGTGCTTCGCCGGAGCTCTCGAGCCGCTTTCGGCGGTTTGTGGTACTTATTCTTTTCTCTGTGGTGCTCTGATGGGCACCACTAACCAAACCCCAGAAGCCCCGGGGTCCACCAAGACGCGAAACGCTATGGGGTGCGAGGCGATTGCGAGGCGATCGCGCTCTCACGCTAGGGTTAGGGTTTCTGTGCGCTTGGGTGGCTGGAATTCGGCTGGGATCGGGAAGGCGACGGCGTCCTCCCGGACCTAGGTCGACAAGCCTGTGATTCCCCACCTTGGTGCGGTGCAGATGGCTGGGGAAGCAGGAGGAAAAGGTGAAACCGCGGCGACAAGAACGCCATCTAGATCGGCGGCGGCGGCAAACACAACGCCGGCGCGGAAGGACGATGGATCTGCTAGTGGGGGGTCAGGCAAATCCCCTGTAGAGAGCAAGACGCCGGACCCGGCAGCAAGCCTGTCGGCGAGGTTGGGGGGGATGGTGCTCATGGACAAGGAGGTAGAAGGCTTTGTGTTTGAAGATCCAACACCTCAGGTTCGTAGAGATCACCGGTGGTCAGCAGTTGGTAAAGTGTGTTCTCCTAGGCCAATGAAAATGTCTGTAGTCGAGAAAACCAGGCCCAGGGCATGGGGCCTGCATAGAGAAGCAAAATTCGCAGAGATCGGCCCGAATATTTTTGAGGTTCACTTTGGGCCGGAGGGAGATTACAGGCATGTGCTCTTCAACGGACCGTGGCAGTTTGATTCAGTGTTCTCGTCATGAGGTGTATGAGGGTGGTAGATGGTCGTCTGAGATGGTTTTTGACATGATTGATGTGTGGGTGAGAGTTACAGATCTACCACCAGACAAGAGAACAAAAGAGTTTGGAAGTGCATTAGGAAATTGGCTTGGGGAGATAGTGAAGGTTGATATGGACAAAGAAGGCTTTGTGAGGGGACAGAATTTGAGGGTTAGAGCAAAGATTTCAGTGTTTGAGCCACTTGTCAGGGGTTTCTATTTGAAGAAGTATAAGGAGGACGAGGACAAGACCTGGTTTGACTTTTACTACGAAAAGATCCCGCACTTTTGTTTTGACTGTGGTAGACTGGTGCATGTTAACGGGAGCTGTGATCCACCTGTTGATACGTCACAGCAATGGGGGAGCTGGCTTAGAGCCTCACCGGGGAGAAACGCTTCAAACAAAGATGGATCAATGGCGGGGGCGAGCAGTAGCAACTTTAGTCGGGGGAGTTCTCACACTGGTGAGACTGCCAGCAAGAATATGGAGCATCCCAGAGTTCGTGAGATTCCAACCAAAAGGAATCTGCACGCGGAATTTTCACGCACCTCCGACGGTCGCACTGGCGACCACTTGAGGAATTTAGAGGGGGATGTGTCCAGCCCGAACAAAGCTAAAGACAAGAACGGCGTGGATGAAGGAAAAGATCTCCGGGAGAAGCTGGAAGAGCGTAGAGAGAAAGATTTAAGAGAGAAACTGATGGACTCATCCGCACGCAGATCGGGACCAACACAGTATTCAATAGAAAAGCAACAGCAGTGGGACAGGAGCAGCTACCCGGGGGGCGCACCACGCATTTGGGCCATACCGGGCAGCATGCAGAAGCGGGTCGGGGCAACCCACTGGGGGGATCCGACATGCATGGCACCCGTGACAGACGTAGGGGTCACTACGTGCGTTTTCGTAGAAGGGAGAATGTGGAGTCCCACCACAATGGCGCTCATTATGGAAGAGAAAACGTGAATAGAAAGAGGGGGCCAAAGCAGGTTTGGGTGGCAAAGGGTGATCTCGAAAGGTATGGAGATGAGGATGGGTTCATTCGCGAAACGAGGCAGAAGACTACCTCGGTGTTTGATCGTATCCATGACGTAGACAACAAAGCGGCGAGCCCTGAATCACGGGGCCGCCGAGACCAATGAATCTCCTAGCGTGGAACTGTCGAGGCTTGGGGTTGGACTCGACAGTTGGTGAATTACGGGACCTGATACGGTCATACAACCCAGAGGTGGTTTTCCTTAGTGAAACAAAAAAAATCTGAAAAAGCAATGGAGAGAATGCAATGGAGTTTGGGGTTCAGGAATGGAGTAGCGGTGAGCTGCAAAGGCAGAAGTGGGGGGCTTGCTTTGTGGTGGAGAGAGCACATCCAGGTTTCTGTTCGGCCCTGGTGCCAATACTTTATCGATGCTGAATTCATGTGGGAGGGCAAACATTGTAGGATCACTGGATTCTATGGTGAGCCTCGCACGGAGCTCCGGAAGAAATCTTGGGATGCATTGCGGTACCTCAGAGCGCAGGATCATCTCCCATGGATGTGTGTAGGAGATTTTAACGAAGCCATGTTCCTTTCGGACCAGGTTGGAGGGAATCAGCGAAGCTTTACACAAATGGAGGCTTTCAGAGACTGCCTTGCCGACTGCGGCTTGGCGGATCTTGGCTTTTCAGGGTACCCATATACATGGGATAACAAGCGGGACGAACAGGAAAATATTCAGGTCCATTTGGACAGGGCCACATGCACTGATAGCTTTTTGAGTATGTTCCCGGAGACAACAGTTGAACACATTTTAACGGAAGAATCAGATCATCAGGCCCTTCTAGTCCGTGTGCTGGAGACGGCTCCTAGTCACACGGGTGGGGGGCCGAGGCCTTTTCGTTTTGAGGAGGCATGGATCAGGCATGAGAAGTATGAAGAGATGATCGCTGAGGCTTGGGACGTGGCGAACGACGGTGGGGAGGGTTTAGCGGCTGTATGGCAGAAACTGAGCAGCATGACTGGATCGATGCAGCGGTGGGCGCGGGAGGTTTTTGGGTCCATCGGGAAGAAGATAAAGTTGCTGAAGGCGCAGCTCCTAGAAGCGAAGGAAAGGGCCTTGTCGACGGGGTACCAGCAGGAAGTGAGAGATATAGAAGAGCAGTTGAGGGAGGTTTTCGAGCGTGAAGAGATTATGTATCGGCAACGATCTAGGGTGGACTGGTTACAAGCTGGTCATCAAAACACGAGGTATTTCCAGAACAAGGCATCGCACCGGAAAAGAAAGAACACGGTTAAGAGGCTGCGAAGGGAAGACGGGTCTCTTTGCACAACGGATGAAGATATGAGGGCAATGGCGGCTGAGTTTTATGAGAATCTGTTCACTTCCGAGGGGTCAGTGGGCGCGGATGTTCTGTTGCAGAACATTCAGCTAGCTGTCACTGAGAGTATGAACACAGCCCTAACGGCCCGATTCAGGACAAGGAAGTAGAGACAACTCTCTTTCAAATGGGGCCAACAAAGGCTCTTGGGCCTGATGGACTACCGGCGCTTTTTTTCCAGCGACACTGGTCGCTTCTTAGAGAGGATGTGTGCAGAGCTGTCCGGGATTTTTTGAGCGGTGCTACGAATCCACAGGGCTTTAATGCTACTATCATTGTGATGATTCTAAAGGTTAACTCTCCGGAACTGCTATCTCAGTTTAGGCCTATTAGCCTGTGTAATGTTTTGTACAAAATTGCCACAAAGGTGTTAGCTAATAGGCTCAAAGTGGTGCTGCCCATTCTTATCTCAGAAGAACAAAGTGCTTTCGTGCCTAGGCGCCTGAGTACGGACAATGTATTGGTCGCATATGAATGTGTCCACGCAATCAGACATAGAAAGAGGAAGAAACCACTCTGTGCGGTAAAGTTGGACATGATGAAAGCATACGACAGAGTAGAATGGGTCTTTCTGCGGAGGATGATGGAGAGAGTGGGTTTTGCTACGGGATGGATAGATATGATCATGAGATGTGTAACAACAGCGAGTTTCACTGTCAAACTGAATGGAGGCTTTTCCCGGTGTTTTTTTCCCTCTCGAGGTCTCAGACAGGGTGATCCCTTGTCTCCTTATTTGTTTCTCTTTTGTGTTGAGGGTTTCTCTGCTCTTCTGAGGAAAGCACAGGCTGATAACAATCTGAAAGGTGTGAAGTTTGGGAGCACTGGCCCCCATGTAACACACCTTTTGTTCGCTGACGATAGCATTGTTTTCTTGGAGGTTACAAGAGAGAACATGGAGACTTTGAGGGATATTCTTACTATGTATGAAGCAGCCTCGGGCCAGAAGGTGAACTTGCAGAAATCTTCTTTTTTTTTGGGAAAGGCTGTCTTGAGACAGCAAAGGATGAGCTAAAGACTGTATTGGGGGTCTCGTCAGAGGCGCTCAGTGAGAGATACTTGGGCCTTCCGACACTGGTCGGACGATCTAAGGATGGTTCTTTTCAGTATGTTGCTGAGAGCTCGAAAGGAAAATGCAGTGGATGGAAGGGGCAGGGCCTTTCCAAAAAGGCAAGGGAAGTGCTTATAAAGTCGGGACTCCAAGCTGTGCCAACATTCACCATGAGTTGTTTCCTCCTCACAAAGAAAATGTGCGGGAACCTGAATTCAATTTCGTCTAAATTCTGGTGGGGAGCAAAAGATGGTGAAAGAAAGGTACACTGGGTTGCCTGGCAGAAAATGTGCAGCTCTAAGAGAGATGGGGGGCTTGGGTTTCGAGATCTAGAAGCGTTCAATCAAGCACTCCTTGCAAAACAGGCGTGGAGGATCTTGCAGTGCCCGGACTCGTTGTGTGCGAGGGTTCTCAAGGAACGTTACTTCAGACAAGACTCTATTATGTCTGCTACCTGCCCATCTCCAGCTTCATATACTTTCAAAAGTATTTTACACGGCCGCGACCTACTAAGGGAGGGGCTGGTGTGGAGAATTGGCGACATGTCTAGAGTAAGCATACACCATGCAAACTGGATCCCAAGGAGTGGATCAATGAAACCGTTGGGACAAACTTTCATCCCGGGGGTGACAAGGGTGGCGGATCTTCTGAATACGGACGGCAGTACATGGAATCACCAACGAGTTATGGAGATGTTTTCACCTGACAATGCCTCGGATATTATGCAGATTGCAGTAGGCGAGGCAGGGAGGGAGGACTACCAGGCATGGAATTTCACAAAGAATGGTTCTTTCTCAGTGAGGTCGGCCTATCATCTAAAAATGGCTATGAAACGAGCTAGATCCGGACGGTCGGAGTCTTCGAGTTCAGTGGACAAGCACAAAGGCTATACTGCTCTCTGGGATACAAACGCCCCGGGAAAAGCAAAGATACACTTCTGGAGGCTCATTTCAAATGGACTCGTAGTAGGTTCGGAGCTTCATAGGAGAAGGATAAAAGCTGGGGTTTTTTGTGTGGCCTGTGGAAGAGAGGAAACAAACTTTCACCGATTTTGGGGGTGCCCACATTCAAGTCTATATTGGCAGCTAGTTCAATCAGAGAACAGAGTCATGGTGGCGAACCCATCGTGTCAGTTCGACTCCCAGAGAGAGCTAGCTCGCTGGCTTCTCGAGTGGATAGCAAGAGCATCTGATGAAGAGAAGGAGGCAACGATACAATCTATCTACGGATTGTGGTTGGCAAGAAATGAAGCGTGGGATGGAAAAAGTATAAAGCCCCCGCATGAAATATTGGCTACAGTGTTCGCATATATAGAGGAATGGAGCAAGGTGCATCCCAAAGTGAGCAACAGACCAGTTCATAGCGAGAAGCAGAGATGGGAACCTCCAGACGAAGGTTGGCTCAAAGTTAACTCAGATGGAGCAACGGCTAAAGGGGGAAGAAAATCGGGCGGAGGAGCGGTGATCAGGGATGACATGGGTGCATTCAGGGCAGGTATGTGCCACCATTTCCCTGGTGTTGTTGATCCCGAGACGGCAGAACTGTTGGCATGTCAGCGGGCACTTCAGGTGGCGAGAGACATGGATGGGCAGAGGGTTCATGTGGAGCTGGATTCGCAGAGTGTGGTTCATATGCTTCAGCAGCAAACAAAGAACCTGTCAGCTGCCGGGCCGATAATGGAGGAGATCAAGGGCTTGTTACGTCTGTTCACTGAGTCCAGGGTGACTTGGGTTCGTCGTTCGGCAAACGGTATCGCGCATAAATTTGCTAGAGTTGGTGTGGGTGACGAGTTATGTAATGTGTGGTTCGGTGCTCCACCAAACTTTGTTCTTGACGTTGTATCGGATGAGATTCCGAGTTACACAATTTAAATAAAGCGACATGTTTGACCCTCAAAAAAAAAGGGAGGGCTTCACCACCACGTGCTCCACTTGAATAAGCTTTTGGGGTTGCCGATCTGGCTAGACTAGAAGTTGTTTGTCCCTTTTCTTTGTGTTGCGTAGCGCATGAAGGTGCTCGAATTCTAGTGTGGTTGTTGTTGATCTAGTGATCTAGGGGAGTTTGAAGATGGTTTTCAAGGTTTTCATCGTGTACCTTCTACCTCTGCTCTGGAATTGTAGATCGAATCACTGCATAGCTTCAACAAGCTTCTTGGATGGCTAGGACGATTTGTCGGCCTCATGTAGATTTGTTCGTAAAAACCAATGCTCCACCTTCAACCTCCATTGGGGAGGCCCTCTTAAAGATTATGGGCGGAGATAATGGCCATAGCGTCCAGGCGCGATTGTCGGGCGCGTCAAGAACCGATTGTGTTTTTGCTTTATGTTCTAGGATCCTATTTTCATTTTGGGAGGACTTGGATGAAATTCCTATTATTTTCATGTTATAGAAGTCGACGTACACCCAGGGTATATGCAGCAATGGGGGCCTCTCGAAAAGCAAAAGGACGCTGAGCAGGTGGAGATGGCGATGAGCAAGCTATGACAAGTTTATCAAGCTGCTAGATGGTCTAAGGGACCTTAGGGAAGCCATGTCATTTGGTTTTGTTGCGAGCCCGCGTGTTCTTGCGGAGTTTGATGCTCCTGTCGATCTGTTGCGCCAGACCTCTTTTATCTTTAACTTACTCTTAGTTCATGTTAGATACTATCTGTCGTCGTGCGGGCTTTATTAATTTAACGAAATGGCTTCACACACGACACAAATTGCACGACATGTGTACGATACACTGTGCATGCATCAGTCAACAGAAAAAACCGATTGCCTTTTGCATGTACGCTTCCTGATGGGGCTGCCACATTGAATCGTGTATGCGCCGGCTGCAATTTCGTCGTGTGTGTAGCAACTCTCTTAATTTAAAGCAGGACGGCCGTTGCGTCTTCGTTCTAAGAAAAGGTACGCGGTGCCACCTCCAATCAACAGTGAGCCACGACAAAGGACTTGACTACATTGTTTATTTTTTGACGAAATCGCTGCACGATTGAGGTGTTATTTTTCATTTCAATAAAAAAGCTTCAGTATTTTTTGACGAACTGAAGACTGAGAGTTGTTTATCAATTAATACCAAAATTGCACATGCAGGACAATCATCGTGGTATATACAATGGGTCTGTCTATGTTGCATCTAGATGTGAGATAATATCTCACATCTAAGCTGACATCATCCTCTAATCAAACAACCAGCCTGGTTGCACCCGATCACCCTCACACACATAGACGCTTGTTTGTATTGTTTGTTTGTGTCTAGCCAGTCCACCCCACCCAGCCGACCTACCTCCTCCCCCTGGACCTTGTTTGTTGGGCTTTATTTGTCTATTTGTTTGTTTGACAAAAAAGAAGAGCTACATGTGCGCAGAGTCCTGGGCCTTGTTGGCAGAAAAAAAAACAGTTGCAAAAGAAGCTTAGGTGGCTGACGAAAAGTTGCAAAAACCCAAGTACAAAATTTGGCCTCTTCTTGTAGATCCTTACTGGCAAGATCGTGTACAACCTTGTAGATAATTTCTGATGGTAGATCTTTATTTTTTGCTCTTGATTATCCTTTCTTTTTCCATCAAACATATGATGGTCCTGGTCTCTGGAAAACACACACAACAATTAAACATTTTTTTGTCGTCAAAAAAATCAGAGCAAAGTCTTTCTAAGCAGACCATATCTACATCAACACACATACAACATTGTGTTGTTGCGCCTAAATAAAGTGCATGTCGGTGTGATCTAGGCTCGAAAACTGATCTAGCCTTAGAAAGTGGTCGAGAAAAACTGCGTATCACTATCTTTTACATGCCAGATAACTTGTTTGTTTCAGATGGGTTGAGCTTCATACATGTGCTAACTGAAAGATCAGAACAAAAACACCTCCTTGTTCCAGTTTGCGTGCAACTACTTTCAGATGGCATTTGTTCCCATTTATTCAGCAAAAAACATTGCCTTCCCCAGAAAAACTATAACTACATT
This sequence comes from Aegilops speltoides, assembly GCA_021437245.1. NCBI lineage: Eukaryota > Viridiplantae > Streptophyta > Magnoliopsida > Poales > Poaceae > Aegilops > Aegilops speltoides. The sequence continues at coordinate 515,261,527 of CM038145.1, forward strand.
TCTATATACAACCTGATCAAGAAAATATATTTGGCCTCACTAGGGAAAAGAAAGAGGAAAAGATGCATCATTACCTTGTTAGGGAACAAAATAAAAAGTGCTGACTCCGAATTTAGAATTTTTCATCTAAGAAAGGAGAACTTAGAATTTGACTGCATCTCAGTGTATTATGCATGTTCACAAAAAAGTGTTGGCACCTGATAAGAAAGAAAACATCATATGACAAATGTTAGCATGTTGCCCCTAAGAAAAAGAACTTAGGGGGTGTGCTCCTCCATTCCATAAAATCTTTAGGCGAAGAAAAGCATAATGTTAAATTTTGTAAAAACTGATGACTGCTGGAAGCGAAGATAGCTATGCAGGGGACTATGTTGGCACTCAGGTATGATTTGGGAAAAAAGAAAAATAAATAAATATTGATTCATAAATACACATGGGACCATAAAAACAAAAATGACAGGAAAAAACATGAGATGAACTTACTGCTTTGTTTTGATTGTCACTGTGCATCCTAGTACCCAGCAGTGGTGTTTGACTTGAGGCTTTTTCAAATGCAAAACAATTTCTGCAGATGGTTCCACCTTACTCATTTGCCTCTCAGGGTCATGAGTTTGCAACACCATCAAATCCTCTTATTGACTAACAAATAAATTCCACTTGGTGGTCAACATATTATACCTTTTGTCCAGTAGAAACAAAGATTTAAGTCGGTTATTCTTTTGGACCAATAAAATGAGTAAAGTGCTTGGGAAGAAAAATTATAAATTGTATCCTCTCTATATCAAGTAGATATGAACCCTATCTATCTCAACATTTTGACCCCCAAGTCGAGGGCCGAGTTGCAAGTGACGTGAACAAAAAACTACGAGCCGAGTTGCGAGTCGATGATGGACTTGCAACTGGCGTTACCACAACTACAAAAAAGAAAAAAAAAACAATCGCGAGTCGAAGGTCAACTTGCAAGTGGCACGAAACAAAAAAGTATAGGGCCGAGTTGCGAGTCGATGGTGCACTTGCAAGTGGGGTGATTACAACTACACAATAACCCCAATAACGCATCGAGGGCCGACTTGCAACTAGGGTGACTTCGACTACTAAAAACCAGTTACGAGTTGGGGGTCGACTTGCAAGTAGCATGAAACAAAGAATTATGGGTCCGAGTTGCGAGTCGATTCTGGACTTGCGACTGGCGATTACAACTACATGAAAACCCAAGTTGCAAGACAAGATTTGACTTGCAAGTGGCGTGAAACAAAAACTACAGTCCGAGTTGCGAGTCGTTGGTGGACTTGCAACTGGTGTGGCTACAACTACACAAAAAACTGAGTTTGCAAGTCAAAGGGCGACCTGCAAGTGGCATGTAACTACGGGTTCGGGTCGATGGTGGACATGCAACTGGGGCGATTATAAACTACATTAAACCCTAGTTGTAAGTTGAGGGTCGACTTGCAATTGACGTGAAACAAAAACTACAAACCGAGTTGTGAGTCGATGGTGGACTTGCAACGGGGCGTGACTACAACTACAAAAAATACCCCAATTGCAAGTCGAGGGTCAACTTGCAAGTGGCATGAAACAAAAAAGTACAAGCCGAGTTGTGAGTTGATGGTGCACTTGCAACTAGGGTGACTATGACTACAAAAAAACTAGTTGAGAGTCGAGGGTCGACTTGCAAGTGACATGAAACATAGAACTACGGGTCTGAGTTGCGAGTAGATGGTAGACTTGCAACTAGGGCGATTACAACTATATAAAAACCCCAGTTGCAAGTCGAGGGTTGACTTGCAAGTGGCGTGAAACAAAAACTACGAGCTGAGCATTGGTAGACTTGCAACTGGCGTGACTACAACTATACAAAAAACCCAGTTTGCAAGTCAAATGGCAACTTGCAAGTGGGCATGAAACAAGAATTACGGGTCCAAGTTGCGAGTCGATGGTGGACTTGCAGCTGGGACAGTTACAGCTACATAGAATCCCCAGTTGCAAGTCATGGATTGACTTGCAAGTGACCTGAAACAAAAAAGTACGAGCAGAGTTGCAAGTCGATGGTCGACTTGCAACTGGCGTAACTACAACTACACAAAAAAACTAGTTGCGAGTTGAGGGTCAACTTGCAAATGGCAAGAAACAAAAAGTACAGGCCGAGTTGCGAGTTGATAGTGGACTTGCAACTGCGGTGACTACAACTACACAAATAAACCCTGGTTGCGAGTCGAAGGTCAACTTGCAAGTGACATGAAACAAAAAGTACAGGCCGAGTTGCGAGTCGATGGTGGACTTGCAACTGGGGCGATTAGAACTACATGGAAACCCTAGTTGCAAATCAAGGGTCGACTTGCAAGTGATGTAAAACAAAATAGTATGAGCCGAGTTGCGAGTGAATGGTGGACTTGTAACTGGCGTGACTACAACTACACAAAAAAACCAAGTTGCGAGTCAATGGGCATCTTGCAAGTGGCATAAAACGAGAACTACGGGTCCGAGTTGCGAGTCGATGGTGGACTTGCAACTGGGACGATTACAACTACATTAAACCCCAGTTGTAAGTCGAGGGTCGACTTGCAAGTGACGTGAGCCGAGTTGCGAGTCGATGGTGGACATGTAATTGGCGTGACTACAACTACACAAAATATCCCAATTGCGAGTCAAGGGTCAACTTGCAAGTGGAATGAAAAAGAAAAAGTACAGGCCGAGTTGAGACTCGATGGTGCACTTGGAACTAGGGCGATTATAACTACACAAAACCTCAATTGCGCATCGAGGGTCGACTTGCAAGTGGCATGAAACAATAAAGTACAAGCCTAGTTGCAAGTTGATGGCCGACTTGCAACTGGGGTGACTACGGCTACAAAAAAAACTAGTTGCGAGTCGAGGATCGACTTGCATGTGGCATGAGACAAAGAACCACGGGTTCGACTTGCGAGTTGATGGTGCACTTGCAACTGGGGCGATTACAACTACATGAAAACCCAGTTGCAAGTCGAGTGTCGACTTGTAAGTGACGTGGAAAAAACTACGAGCCGAGTTGCAAGTTGTTGGTGGACTTGCAAGTGGCGTGACTACAACTACACAAAAAATCCTAATTGCGACTCGAGGTTCGTCTTGCAAGTGGCATGAAAAAAGAAATACAAGTCCGAGTTGCGAGTCGATGATGGACTTGCAACTAGGGCGGCTACGATTACACACAAAAAACCAGTTGCGAGTCAAAGGTCGACTTGCAAGTGGCATGAGAAAAAACTACAAAGCTTAGTTGCAAGTTGATGGTCTACTTGCAACTGGGGCGACTATGACTACACAAAAAACCTTGCGAGTCAAGGGTCAACTTGCAAAAATAACTACAAAAAAGATCCTAGTGCGTGTCAATGATAGATTTGCAACTAGAGTAAAAACAACTAGAAAGAAAACCCACAATTCCATGTCAATGATGGACCTGCAAACTGGGAGCGTCGTTATGTAGGAAGCCCATAGTTGTGTGTTGATGGTGGACTTGCAACTAAGACAACGCCTTGTAGCGGAAAAAAAACCAATTGTGTGTCAATGATAGATTCGCAACGACGGCATATCAACTGGCTGTGCATGGGATATATTCTGTTAACAACAACAAAAAACAAAAGAAAAATTGAAAAAAATCAAAACAATTAGCAAATATAAAAAAGATGAAAATAAACATTTGCGACAAAAGAAACAAAAGGAATATTACCACTGTTGGTGAGAGCGGCTTTGGAGCCCTCACGAATGACAGTTCCAAAAAATCTCTGCTTGTTGTCACTCTTGCAATGCGAATGGCAGTCTGGGCACACCATCCTGCATGGACAAAAAGATTCTTTTCAGAAACCAAGCCATTTGTACTGGAAAAATAACAAATACTGTAAAAACCTACAAAAAAACCAAATGAATGTTCATAAAAGCCAAAATAATTAGTAGCCCAATGAAAAGCTCAGTTTGGCAGCAGACTAATTTACCTTCTGCCTAGAATCAGAACTAAGGCGGAGACATTCTGAACCTATTGCTGAAGTTGGAAGTCTTTAAAAAAGGATGGATGCACATGGTAAGAAAAAGGAGAGGAAGAAAAAGGTGCCGCTCAAAAGCATAAGCATGGGCTCAGGCCTATGAGCACAAGTTCAACACACAACTCAGCCACCTAAAAGGAAACACGATGAAAAGATCCATTCAATGCCTCCAGCCACCTTAAAAACTACCGGCCTCATTTAAAGGCAAAAAACTGTTTCTCGCATGACAGGCGAATTTCCTGGAGGAAAACAAACATGTATACAGTATAGTATATCCAAGTTTACCCGACGATTCAGCTAGCTAACATGGACAACTTATTTGGGTGAACTAAAAGACAAACTACGCAGCCACCACACTGAATCTTGACTACTTGAAATCCACCCGACTCCCCGCATTTGGGTGAACTGAAAAAAGAAAACACCTATATTGATGAAATACACAAACAAAAAAGGGAGTACCTAGAACTCATCTAGATGAGATATAATTTGGTCTCATTCACTTTGAAAACAAGAAGAGATACAACCACATCAGCACACACGCATCTTATAGCATCACATCCAATGACTATAAAAGGTGAATGAGACCAAATTATATCTCATCTAGATGAGTTCTAGCAAAACTGAACAAAAAAGTATAAGGTGATGCATTCGTGAGGTGCTTCTTTATTTATGTTCATCTCCTTTCTTTCAAACAAAAAAAATCTAGACTGAAAAATTGGTTTTAGCCTGCCACATTGATCCAAGTACTCACTAAGACAAAATAAAAACACATGTATAAGTTGTTATACTGGACAAAAACTTAACAGAAGTACTGACATGGAAAATGTAAGAACATGGATCTAGACTGAAAAACAAAAATCAACTATGATTGATACAAGATTATGCTGAAATTATAGCAGGAGATACTGAATCTCTGCACACTACATAAGATTATACTGAATTTCTAGCACAAGATACTGAATCTCTACACACTACACAAGATTATACTGAATTTCTAGCACGAGATACTGAAACTCCGCACACTACACAAAGATATACCAAACTTCTAGCAGGAGATACAAAAGACTCCCTATTGTTTTCAATCTAAATCGCCCAAAACAACCTGCTGAATCTTTATCTACTTGAAATCCACATCCACATTTGGATAATTTGAGGAACAAACCGTGGATAGATCAAATACACAAACAAAAAAGGGGACGTGCTAAACTGTAACGAACCCTACCCACATTTGGCTAGAATTGAGGGGCAACCCTAGATCGATGAACACACAAACAAATAACAGAGGATGGTGCTAAATCTGTGAGCAAGGAACAGTAACCGGACAGAGCAAAAAAACAAGGAAAACGAGGGCAACTCACTCCAATGGCGTCTCTCTCCCATCTCGCTCTCCAGAAATCACCGCCGCCTGGAGCTCCTGTTGAGGAATGGGGAACGGGGGAAACTAGTGCGATGGGAAAAAAGGATGGTCGCCCCCTCCGCTTCAAAACTGCTCTGAGATGGACAAACACGGCCCGTTAGCTCAACAAACACCACAAACCCGCCCCCGGCTCGCTGCTAGCATCGACTACGGGCCGCACAACAGACCACAAAACACGAGCAAACCCGACAGAATGTTCTAGCGGAGACAAAAAAACGATTTGCGCAAATCTAAAGACAGAATAAATCCAATGGCTCTGGACTTAGATGTGAGATAGTTATTTCACATCGAGATGTGAAAATAGCAAATTTGTAGAAATTTATCTTCACGTCTACACTAAGGCATGCATAGTCTGCTATGAGAAAAAGTACAATTCAAATTCAATCTCAACTCTTCAGTTTTAATGCAGCCCATGATTCAATCAAAAAATGCATACATATATATACATAGCATCAACCCCAACATTCAAAAATACAAAACCAGGGGTGGGTCATATCTCTCTTCCTCAAATACATGACAAGTAGAAAATTGCTTGCTCGGAAAACCATTCGGTGACTAACACACTAATTTAATACCACCGGTGCACACTACTTTAACCTATACACATAAAATAAACACAGATGACATTTTACTAAATCTAAAATGGGAAGAAATAAAAAAAACACATAAATCATGGGAAAACGCCACATACTTGGCTGCTCCTCTCCTCCCCCTCCCCTTCTCGCTCCCAAACAATCGCTGCCACCTGACATAAAGAAACAAACAAATGTCACAAAAAGAAATGACTGAAAAAAGAAAGAATGAATGAAAACATTGACTGATATAAATCAAAACTAGCTCTATCAAAACATACATACTAAAACTAATACATATATCAACTATATACTGCTAAAACATAAAACAAATGTACAAATCTGCCACTGAATCTAGCAAAAAAACACTAATCCAAAAAAATCAACCTGAACAAAAAACACATGGTCTATGCTGATTCATCTCTGAGTTGCTTCTCTATTTATATTCAGTTGTTTGCATATAAAAAAAGTTGATTCACAACTCTTAGAAAAGTTGAGTTCAGCCTGCAACAAGTAGACCACATGCTCACAAAAAAGACAAACACAAAAAATCTAGCAGATCATATAAAATCTGAATCACAACACTGAATCTTTCTGAACATTTATCTTTCTGAATCTGTATCTACTGTGAATTTAGCAGAGCATATAAAATCTGAATCACAACACTGAATCTTTCTAAACATTAATGTTTCTGAATCTGTATCTACTGGGAATTTAGCAGAGCATGTAAAATCGGCCCCATTAAACAAACTACACACCACATGGCACTGAAAAAAATCTTTCTGAATCCTCCATGAGTCTATCAGAGAGATTGAACAAAATCTGCTCCATCCATCAAACCCTAACACTGAAATAAACACCCTCACCTACCAAAAAAAGAGGCTATAATCTATACAAAAATGAGCAGTGACACACTCAATTCTTTATCAATCCTTATCTACACCCGAAATCCCCACCTCACCAGCAGCTCCACCCACCACTAGATAGATCGAAAAACACGGACAGAAAAAAGGAGCCTCGTGCTTCTAACAATCAGGGGGATTGCGAGCGGGCAAAAAACCTTTCCTAAAATCGATGGACACACAAACAAAAACAAACAAACTCATGGAGGCATTGGAAGCACGAACCCTAGATCGATTAACACACAAAAACAACCCATAAACTAGATACTAGATCTGTGAGCAAACCACATACACGAAGAAAGAAGAGAAGAAAGGGGAGAACAACAGATGCAACTCACTCCAATGCGTCTCTCTCTTCTTGTAGCTCTCCCGAAGTCGATGTAGCCTCCAGGAGCAACTGACGAAGAGGAGAATGGGGAACGAGGTGAAATGAATGCCTCGTGAAGGAGAAGGATGTGAAGAGGACCCAACTGAATCGCCGCCCTCTTAATTCACGAACCTGCTCCCACAGAGACAAAAAACGGCCCGCCAGCCCAACAAACAACGGCCCGCTACGCAAAATCCACCGGAAAGAACGGGCCGCGAGACAGGCAACGGCACCAGCGACGCGAGCGCGCACGAAGCGGGACGAACAAAGTTGTACGCGCGAATCTCAAAGACAGGACAAAATCCAATGGCTATGCATTTAGATGTGAGATAGCTATTTCACATCTAAATGTGAAATAGCAAACCTGATATACAATTCCTCTATGGAGTAGTTAGGAATCTTACGGACCCATCGTCGTGAAGCCAAACAAAACTCTGCGTCAAGGAGAGTCACCATCGATCGATCAGCTGGCATGGCTGCTGGAGACGGCGAGCCGGTGCTACAGTTGAAGAGCGTGTGCGTTGTGGGGGCCGGCATGGCCGGCTTGGCGGCGGCGCGCGAGCTGCGGCGGGAGGGTCACGCGGTCACGGTCATGGAGCAGAGCAGCGACGTCGGCGGGCAGTGGCTATACGACCCCAGGACGGACGTCGTGGACCCGCTCGGCGCCGTGGCGCCGGTGCGCGTGCCGAGCAGCATATACGCATGCCTTCGTCTCATCAGCCCGCGGGAGGTCATGGGCTTCTCCGACTTCCAGTTCCTACCCCGGGAGGGCGCCGGCCGCGACCCGCGCCGCTACCCCGGCCACCGCGAGCTGCACTGCTACCTCCGGGACTTCTGCGACGCGTTTGGCCTCATGGACGCCGTCAGGCTCAACACCCGGGTCCTGAGGGTCGCCCCCGTGGCGATGTCGATGTCGACAACAACGCGTCGGTGGGCGGTGAGGTCCGTGCCCGTGCGGAGCCTCAGTGGCACCGATGATGATGATGCGCAGAAAGATGAGGAGGTGTTCGACGCCGTTGTCGTGGCTACCGGCAACTACGCGCAGCCGATGCTGCCGAGCGACATCCAGGGCATGGGGGAATGGAGGCGCCGGCAGCTGCACAGCCACTCGTACAGGACGCCCGAGCCGTTCCATGGCGAGGCCGTGGTGGTGGTCGGGTGCGGGGCCAGTGGCAAGGACATCGCGCTAGACCTCGGCCGCGTCGCGAGGGAGGTGCACCTCGCCGCCAGCTCCGAGGCCGAGGCCGCCACGCCGACAATGTCGAGGATGCTGGCCAACCACGGCGACGTCCTGCGCCTCCACCCGCGGGTACGCCAGCTACACACGGACGGGCAGGTGGAGTTCACAGACGGCTCCTCCGTCGTGGCCGACACGGTCATCTACTGCACCGGTTATGCCTACTCGTTCCCCTTCCTGGACACCGGCGGCGCGGTCACCGTGAGCGACGACGGCTACGTGGTCGGGCCGCTGTTCGAGCACGTGTTCCCACCGTCCCTGGCGCCGACGCTCTCCTTCGTGGGCGTGCCGAGGAAGGTCCTGATCCCATGGTTCTTCGAGGTGCAGGCGCGCTGGGTGGCGCAGGTTCTGTCCGGCCGCCGCACGCTGCCGTCAGAGGACCAGATGCTGCGGTCAGTGGAGGAGCAGCTGCGCGCCAGGGAGGCCGCCGGCGTGGCGAGGAAGCACACGCACAACATTGCCAGCGTCGAACCTCGAGATATGTACGAGTTCGGGGAGAAGTACTGCGACTTCACGCCGACGGAGGAGTGGAAGAAGGAGCTGATCCTGTCCAGCAACGCGAGCATGGATGATGACGTCGAGACCTTCCGCGACCGCACCGCCGACGACAGCGAGAAGGTCCGGAAGGGTCTACAAGGATGGCTCGGCGGCTTAGTTGCTCAAGCTCAAGAAGAAACTGCTGTTAAAACTGAAGACTAGCATGCCATGGCTAATTAAGCTCCTCGTCAACTGAATTTTGAGGAGACCAGAGGTTAAAATATTCCCTCGATGTTATCATATGGCATCCAATTTGTATCCTCTAGGAGTGTTATCATATGGCATGTCTTCAAACCCTTAGTAAGCTTCAACAACCAGAGGCAAATGGGTTATCACTAAGTAGAAAAAACTACTTTACGTGAGACACATTAGTCCCGGTTTGTAAATGAACCGGCACTAATGTTATCATTAATGCCGGTTCCGATGGCTAGGTGGACGGGCATCATTAGTCCCGGTTCGTGTTAAACCTATAATACCGGTTCGTGCCACGAATCGGGACTAAAGGGATGGTGGCAAGCTGATGTTAGTCTGGGACTCCACCAGTCCCTTTAGTCCCGGTTCGTGGCACGAACTGGTACTAGAAGCTCACATTTAGTCCCGATTTGTGTCATGAATCAGGATTAAATGTTTTCCTATACAAACCCTTCGTCCAGCCTGCGATCGAGCCCGCTCTGTTTTTTCCCTTTCCCCTCTCTTCTCTGTTCTTCCCCAAAGCTCGAGCTCATCCTTCATTTTGCCCACAATTTGTGAAGATTTGAAGGCCCCCATCCCTTCAAGTGATCACAAAGGTTAGCAACTTTGTCCTTGTACTCCCTCCGTTTCTTTTTAGTCTGCATATAAGGTTTGGTCAAAGTCAAGCTTTGTAAAGTTTGACTAACTTTATATTAAAAAATGTAAACATTGACAATATGAAATCAACATTATCAGATGCACCACGAAATGTATTTTCATATTATATGGTTTTAATATTGTAGATGTTCATATCTTTTTATATAAATTTGGTCAAACTTTGTGTAGTTTGACTTTGACCAAATCTTATATGCGGAGCAAAAAGAAACGGAGGGAGTATCTCTTATTGCTAGATTAGCTCTTGCAATGCTCTATAAGTATAGTGATTTGTGAGTTTTACTTTGGGAGTAATTATATGTTGTAATTTATTTGATTTATATGCAATTTGAGCTCAAATTAACTCTTAGGTAGGTGTGGTTTACTTAGTGCCTTCCCGTCCCCGTCCTAACCACCGTCGATAGCCCGCACCGTCCCATCGCCGGCACCACCGTGGTGAGCCTCTTTTCTTATTTTTTTATAAAAAAATCATGTTTGTGTGCTTTAGATATATAGTTACTTGTACTATAATTTTCTTACCCGTATGTTGTTTGTTATACATAGTGGCGTGGTTTTGATATGCGTCCCAAGTAACTCCCGGAGCTGCTCGAGTTACACTGGCTCTGTAGCTCCGGGAGTTGGCGGAGCTGGTGGACCTTGAGCGTCTACGGGAGTAGTTATTGGTTTTGCTTGACCTTGAGCAGAGCAGCAGCACCCAAGCGCCATTCCTGCAGGCCCTTGTGCACGTTCTCGCTGTCATTGGCGAGGTCACGGAAGGTCTCCACGTCGTCCATCATGCTCACGACGCTGGACACCATGAGCTCCTTCTTCCACTCCTCGAGCGGTGTGATGTCACAATACTTCTCCCCGAACTCGAATATTGTGTGAGGTTCAATGCCACCCATGTTGTGCGTGAGCTTCCTTGGCACACCGGCGGCCTCCCTGGCGCAGAGGTGCTCCTCCACGGACCGCAGCATCTCCTCCTCCGGCGGCAGCTCGCGGCGGCCGGACAGCACCTGCGCGACCCACCGCGCCTGCACCTCCAAGAACCATGGGATCGGGATCTTCCTCGGCACGCCCACGAAGGAGAGCGTCGGCGCCAGGGACGGGGGGAACACGTGCTCGAACAACGGCCCGACGACATAGCCGTTGTCCCGCACGGTGACTGCGCCGCCCGTGTCTAGGAAAGGGAACGAGTAGGCGTACCCCGTGCAGTAGATGACCGTGTCGGCCACGACAGAGGAGCCGTCGGCGAACTCCACGCGCCCGTCCGCATGTAGCTGGCGTATCCGCGGGTGCAGGCGCAAGACGTCGCCATGGTTGGCCAGCATCCTCGACATGGCCGGCGTGGCGACCTCGGAGCTGGCGGCGAGGTGCACCTCCCTGGCGACGTGGCAGAGGTCCAAAGCAATGTCTTTGCCACTGTCCCCGCCCCCTACCACCACCATGGCCTCGCCGCGGAACGGCTCCGGCGTCCTGTACGAGTGGCTGTGCAGCTGCCGGCGCCTCCATTCCCCCATGCCCTGGATGCCGCTCGGGAGCATCGGTTGCGCGTAGTGGCCGGTAGCCACCACCACGGCGTCGAACACCTCCTCATCCTCCTGCGCATCATCATCATCCGTGCCGTGGAGACGCCGCACGGACCTCACCGCCCACCTATGTGTTGCCTTGGCCTTGGACGTCGACATGGCCGCGAGGGCGACACGCAGGACCCGGGTGTTGAGCCTGACGGCGTCCATGAGTCCGAACGCGTCACAGAAGTCCTGGAGGTAGCAGTGCATCTCGCGGTGGCCGGGGAAGCGGCGCGGGTCACGGCCGGCGCCTTCGCTGGGCAGGAACTGGAAGTCAGAGAAGCCGATGGCCTCCCGCGGGCTGATGAGGCGGAGGCACGAGTATATGCTGCTGGGCACGCGCACCGGCGCTACAGCGCCGAGCGGGTCCTCGACGTCGGTCCTGGGATCGTACAGCCACTGCCCGCCGACGTCGCTGCTCTGCTCCATGACCGTGACGGCGTGACCCTCCCGCCGCAGCTCGCGCGCTGCCGCTAGGCCGGCCATGCCGCCACCAACCACGCACACGCTCTTTGACTGTAGCACCGGCTCGCCGTCTCCAGCGGCCATGATTCAATGATTCAATGTTAAAAAAATTCACGAAGTGGCCAATTTTGTCCTACAATTGCCATGTCTCAGGCTCCAATGGGGGCGGATGTATTTCTAGTGGATTTGTTCAAATTGATAGTGAGAAAACAAATGACCCTTGGTCTCTAGTGTGCGTTGTCCACAGATGACAAAGTTTTAGGGGTTGTTTGGATACCTAGATTTAGATGCAAGTTTTTGGAAAACGAGTTTTTAGAGGATTTTTAGGAAAATATGTTTTAGCTAGTTTTTCTGTTACGGTGAGTCTAGACAATTTCTTGTTTGGATGGGGGAAATAGGAAAACACGGTTACGCAATTCTTTGTTTGGCCATCTCGTACGCAGTCACTAGTGGAAAAACAGGCTTTCCGTCCAGCCCATAAGTCATGGTTGTAGGAACCGCGACCAATGGGACCTTTAATCATGATTCGAGGTGAACCGCGACCAAAGGCCTGGGCCCCAGGCGCTCGGTGGCCAGGTGGTGCACGTGAGGGCTTTAGTCGCGGTTGGCCTGGCCAACCGCGACTAAAGGTCTTCGGCACCTTTAGTCACGGTTTGCTGTGCCAACCGCGACTAAAGCCCTCCCTATATATACCCATCCAGCAGCCAACACTTAGCCATTTGGAGCCATTCTCTTCACAAGTGGGTGTAGGTTTGCTTTTGGTTCCTCTTATGCACATAAGGTGTTTGATGAAATGCCCCAAGAGCATGAAACAAACATGACATGAAGTGTTGGAGCCACACTCTTGATCGCGGTTAGCAACTTGATGAACCTTTGATGTGTCAATATGCATGTGTGTAGTTCATAACAAATGCATGATGGTTAATTATATATTTTATATTATAATAATGCAGATGAATCGGCAATGGATGTACTGATAACCGACTCTCCGCGAGTTCACTACGGGTTTGAAAGATTTCCTCGTAGTGGCTAATGCGAACAAGCGGGGGTTTTGTTATCTGTCCATGTGTTATCTGTAAGAATGAGAAGGGTTACTCTTCCTCAAGAGTTGTTCACATGCATCTGCTTGAAGGGTTTCATGCCAAGCTATAATTGTTGGACCAAGCATGGAGAAAGAGGGGTTATAATGGAAGAAGATGAAGAAGGGATGATTTCATCGATGAAAGCTATCTTGCTCATTTCGGTGATACTTTCATGGAGGATGCTGAAGGTGAAGGGGAAGGTGAAGAAGAGGCACGTGATGATCCCGTTGATGATCTTGGTCGGACCATTGCGGATGCACGGAGACGCCGCGAAACTGAAAAGGAGAGGAGAATTTGGATCGCATGTTAGAGGATCACGAAAGGCGCTGTACCTGGATGCGATGATGGTCTGAAAAAGCTGGGCTGCACTGGATTTGCTGAAATGGAAGGCAGAGGCAGGTGTAGCTGACTCGGCATTTGAAAACTTGCTGAAAATGTTGAAGAATATGTTTCAAAGGATAACGAGTTGCCCGCCAAGACGCGTCTGAAGCAAAGAAGGTTATCGCCCTCTAGGTTTAGAGGTTACGAAGATACATGCATGCATCAACGATTGCATCCTCTACCATGTGAATACGAGAATTTGAATGAATGCCGGTATGCCTTGCATTGCGTTATAAGATCGAGGCGATGACCCGGTGACGATGTTGAGGGCCGAAACCGGAAGAGGGTTCCGCCAAGGTGATGTGGTATGCTCCTATAATACCACGGTTGAAACGTTTGTTCATGAACAAAGAGCATGCCAAGTTGTTGCGATGGCACAAAGAGAAACGTAAGTCGGACGGGGAGTTGAGACACACCGCAGATGGAACGCAATGGAGAAAGATCGACAGATGGTTCGAAGATTTTGCAGCTGACGCAAGGAACATAAGATTTGCTCGGCACGGATGGCATGAATCCTTTTGGCGAGCGAGCTCCAGCCATAGCACTGCCCGTGACTCTATGCATCTACAACCTTCCTCCTTGGTTGTGCATGAAGCGGAAGTTCATTATGATGCCGTGCTCATCCAAGGTCCGAAGCAACCCGCAACGACATCGATGTGTACCTAAGGCCATTAGTTGATGAACTTTACAGCTGTGGGGTGGTGTCCGTGTGTGGGATGAGCACAAACAAGAGGAATTTGACCTCTGGCGTTGCTTTTCGTAACCATCAACGATTGGCCTGCTCTTAGTAACCTTTCGGGACTGTCAAATAAGGGATACAATGCATGCACGCACTGCTTACATGAGGCTGAAAGTGTACATTTGCCAAATTGTAAGAAGAACGTGTACCTTGGGCATCGTCGATTTCTTCCGAAAATTCATCCAGTAAGAAAGAAAGGCAAGCATTACAACGGCAAGGCAGATCACCGGCGAAGCTCGCGGAACGACTTGGTGCTGAGGTATTTGATATGGTCAAGGATTTGAAAGTCATCTTTGGAAAGGGTCTGGCGGACAATCAGTTCGAAGGGAGCCGACGGCACGCAGCCATGTGGAAGAAGAAATCTATATTCTGGGAGCTAGAATATTGGAAAGTCCTAGATGTCCGCTCTGCAATCGACGTGATGCACGTTACGAAGAATATTTGCGTGAACCTCCTAAGCTTCTTGGGCGTGTATGGGAAGACAAATGATACAAAGGAAGCACGGCAGGACCAGCAACGTTTGAAAGACCCTGATGACCGGCATCCGGAATGGTTTCAAGGTCGTGCCAGCTACGCTCGACCAAAGAAGAGAAGGTCATCTTTTTGAATGCCCGAGCAGTATGAAGGTCCCGTCTGGATTCTCGCCCAATATAAAGGGAATAATAAACATGGCGGAGAAAAAGTTCCAAAACCTGAAGTCTCACGACTGCCACGTGATTATGACGCAATTGCTTCCGATTGCTTTGAGGGGCTCTGCGGAAAATGTTCGATTAGCCATTGTGAAGCTATGTGCATTCCTCAATGCAATCTCTCAGAAGGTAATCAATCCAGAAGTTCTACCACGGTTACAGAACGATGTGATCCAATGTCTTGTCAGTTTCGAGTTGGTGTTCCCGCCATCCTTCTTCAATATTATGACGCACCTCCTGGTTCACCTAGTCGAAGAGATTTCCGTTCTCGGTCCTGTATTTCTACACAATATGTTCCCCTTCGAGAGGTTCATGGGAGTATTAAAGAAATATGTTCGTAACCGTGCTAGGCCAGAAGGAAGCATCGCCAAGGGCTATGGAAATGAGGAGGTAATTGAGTTTTGTGTTGACTTTGTTCCTGACCTTAAGCCGATTGGTCTTCCTCGATCGCGGCACGAGGGGAGACTAAGTGGAAAAGGCACGATCGGAAGGAAATCAACGATATGTATGGACGGCCATTCTCGATGAAGCACACCACCTTTGTCTTGACCAATTCCAGCTTGGTGGCTCCGTACTTTGAGAAACACAAGAATATTTTACGCTCGGACAACCCGGGAAGCTGAATCTGGATTAGGAAGGCCCACATGGAGACTTTCGGCAGTTGGTTGAGAAAACATTTAATGAATGACAATGATGTTGTAGATCAGCTGTACATGTTGGCCAAGACACCATCTTCGACAATAACGACTTTCCAAGGGTACGAGATAAATGGGAATACATTTTACACGATCGCCCAAGATAAAAAGAGCACCAACCAAAACAGTGGTGTCCGCTTTGATGCAGCAACCGAGAATGGGCAAAAGGTCACATATTATGGTTACATAGAGGAGATATGGGAACTTGACTATGGACCCTCCTTTAAGGTCCCTTTGTTCCGGTGCAAATGGTTCAAGCTAACAGGAGGTGGGGTAAAGGTGGACCAGCAATACGGAATGACAATGGTGGATTTCAACAATCTTGGTTACCTTGACGAACCATTCGTCCTAGCGAAGATGTCGCTCAGGTTTTCTATGTGAAGGACATGAGTAGCAAACCGAGGAAGCGGAAAGATAAGAAAACGATCAAGACATCATGCGATGATTCAAAGCGCCACATTGTTCTTTCGGGGAAAAGAAACATCGTGGGAGTGGAGGACAAGATGACAAGTCGGAAGATTATAATATGTTTGCTGAAATTCCGCCCTTCAAAGTGAACACCGACCCAAGTATTAAGTTAAATGATGAGGATGCTCCATGGATACGGCACAATCGTAAGCAAGCAGGGACACAAGGGAAGAATTGATGTGTAATAATTTATTGTACCAAACTTTGTATTTGGTCGATGAACTGAATGATGTATCAAACCTTTTGTAAAACCTTCAAGGGATTAGTTTTATTTTTCTGATTTTTTTGATATATAATTGTATTTTTAAGATTTTAAAATGAATTAGTTTTATTTTTCTGATTTTAAAAGGAAAAAGGAAGAAGAAGAAAGAAGGGAAAAGGAAAAAAAACAGAAGAAAAAAGGAAAAACAGAAGAAAAAAACAAACAGAAGAAAAAAGGAAAAACAGAAGAAAAAAACAAACAGAAGAAAAACATAAGAAAAAAACAAACAGAAGAAAAACAGAAGAAAAAAGGAAAAAGGAAGAAAGGAAGAAAAACAAGAAAAAGGAAGAAACAAACAGAAGAAAAAAAAGAAGAAAAAGGAAGAAAAAACAGAAGAAAAACAAGAATTTAAAATGAATTAGTTTTATTTTCTGATTTTTTTGATATATAATTGTATTTTTAAGATTTTAATAACATAAATAAATAAGTAATTAGAAACAAAATAAAATAAAATAAATAAGTTTTTTGTTGTAAGTAGAAACAAAACAAAATAAATAAAGCAAAAATGAAAACAAAAAACAGGCAAAAAATAAAGCAAAAATGAAAACAAAAAACAGGCAAAAAACAAAAAACAGGGTACCCTTTAGTCGCGGTTGGGGACGAGACCCGCGACTAAAGGTACCCTTTAGTCGCGGTCCGCCTCCCCAACCGCGACTAAAGGGTCTTCTGTGAACGAAGCGGCAAAACCCTTTAGTCGCGGTTGAGGGAAGCGACTAAAGGTTACCTTTAGTCGCGGGTCTCGTCGCCACCTTGACTAAAGGGGAACTAAATACAAGCCCTCGGCGCCGCCCGCCGTTTCTCGCTTTGTTCGTCTCTGCGCGCCCTCGCGCCGCCCGCCGTCGCCCTCGCCCTCGGCGCCGCCCGCCGTCGCCCTCGCCCTCAGCGCCGCCCGTCGCCGCTCGCCTTGCTTTCGCCGCCGCCGGCCGGTTCGATCGCCGCCCGCCACCGCCCTCGCCCGCCTTGTATGCCGAGCAACCGCCGCCGCCGCCTCCGTTCGGCCGCCTCGTCGCCCTCGCCCTCGCGCCGCCCGCCGTCGCTCTCGCCCATGCAGCGCACCGCGGCCGGCCTCGTCGCGCCGCATCGCCGTCGCTCTCGCTGCCAAGGCCCGAAAGCAACCGCCGCCGCCGCCTCCGTTCCCGGCCGCTCGCCCGCCGCCGCGTTTGGCCCTCTAGGCCACTGCCAAACGGGGCCCACTACCCAGATCAAAAAAAAATTAGTATTTGCAATTTCGAATTTAATTAATTTGTTAATTCTAAAATGTCCTAAAACTTTAAAAATTAGTATAAAATAACTCAGAACTTCGGATGAAAATACTTTGTACATGAAAGTTGCTCGAACAGCGAGACGAATCCGGATACGCAGCCTGTTCGACCGCCACACCTCCCTAGCATAGCAAACCTGCAACTTTCCTCCGGATCACTGTCAAAACGCTAAACACCGGGATACTTTCCGGATGTTTCCCCTTCGTCGGTACCACCCATCGCCGCGTTAGGGCACACCTAGCACCGCCGTCCTCTGCCGCCCCGTCTCGCGCTCTACCGCGACACCCTCTCCCACCCCTTCCTCGCCCCCTCCTTTTGCCACCGCCCTTTCGCCACCGCCACCGCCACCGCCCCCCTTCTTCACTTAATTAATTTGTTTTTACTACATGTTTTCAGGACTGACATAATGGCGGACGATAGAGCTGACCCGATTATGGACAACTATGATCCGGACGGTGAAGCACATATGTTCGGCATCATAAACGGCGATATTCAATATGTGCCGACCGGAGAAGAAGAAGATGATATCTCTTCTTATTATCTGAACCTTGACGGTGAAGATGAAGGCGCCGTCGAGAAGATGATGTCAAGAAACGTCGATAAACGCAGCGATCTTCAAATGGAAGTAGCAACCACCTCCGCGCCGAGGTATATATATACATTGAGCCTCTGGTGATACAAACTAACTGATTTGAATAAATATGTGTACTAACGCGACTCTCTTTCTTATTTTAGCCCTCGGCGGATCGTCAAACAATCGAGTACGTCGTCAAAGCGTGGCGCAACCAAGACGATGAAACAAGGAGAAACATGCACCATCGCGGTTGTCGACAAGGCAACCGGCAGCAGCTGGAGCCCCGCAAGAACGCCACCAAGTTTGTCACCAATGCGGAGCCATTGTTAGAGACAACGTCTCGATCACCGTCCAGAGTGGAATGAGCCAAAGAAGGCACGAATTGATGGTTTCACTTTTGTCGATAAGAGAACAAAAAAGATTGCTTCAAGAAGCTTATGGAACATTTCGTTCTACCTCCGAATACAACAAATTCGATGAGGAGGGTAACAAGATTGAGGAAAACAAGGAGAGGAGGAGGCTAGTCAAACAGTTCGCTCTTCATAAGATGGCCGACGATTCGGAAATTCAAGCAAAATCTAGCCCGTGACTTTGTCAAGCAGAACAAGACTCGGATTTCAAAGGACATTATGAGAAACTGAAAGATGATTGGCCAGAATTTGTGAAGCAAAAGAAATCGGAGCAGTTCATTCAAATATCGAAAAAAATAAGGAAAATCGGCTAAGAAGGAGTACAATCATGTTATGGGGCCAGGAGGGTATCGCATTTGGGTGCCTAGGTTCGAGAAGATGGAGAACGAGCTGAGGGCGCGAGAATCCGCCCAGTACGGAGGATGGGACCCAAGGGCCAAAAGCTGGTGAAATACGGGCATGGGGAACGCTGAACCCGGAGACAGGGAGTGTGTTTACCAGGCAAATTAATTAAACCCACCCAAGCCCTTATTGACGCAATGAAGGATGCTCAACAGGGAAGATCAAGTTCAACAGAGAGAACGACGGCGACAAAAGCCCTCGGGAATCCCGAACACGGAGGGCGTGTACGAGGCATGGGGCACATTCCGTGGAAAATAGGGTTCCCCGAGCGATGACCCGTGACGATTCTGAAGCCGAAGAGAAAGATGGATCCGGAAGCGGATGTTGTGGCGCGGTTGGCATCGGAAATGGAAGTGATGAAGAAAACCATGAGTGTACTAGTAGCCGAAAGAGATTCAGCTCGGGTGCAACATGAAGATCATCCAGCGGATCTCGGAAGCCAGCAGCGGAGAAGCAGCGTGGCTTCCACGGAGGCCCCACCGGCTGGTGCAGATGCACCGACGATCGAAATTACTGCACCGGAGCCTCTGGTGGTCGAAATTACTGCACCGGAGCCTCCTCGCTACCCGTGGGCGATATAAAGGAGATGAAAGAATGTCATCTGATTATCCTATCGGGAACATGTCCATGAAGGTAGCCATCGGCAGTGCTTTACCATGTTTACAGGAGCACTCCACCACAACAACCCCATTAAAGATGGCTATGCTCGTGTCACGGTGGAGGACATAGTCCAAGGGTTTGAGGACACGGAGATTGAAATTGCTACACCGAAGGGGAGAAAAGACTTGGAGATGTCAAGCGCCATTACATTCTATGGCAAAAGAAGTTTATCAAGTTTCAGCGAGGCGCCAAGGACAACAAGTCCACCCCTCACGGTGGTGGTGGTGGCGGTGGCGGTGGTGGTGGTGGTGGTGGTGGTGGCGGTTCACCTACACCTCCGTCACATCAGCCGACGCCGCCCCGATCACAACGTCCGTGGTGATCATCCGCCGCCCCAGATCCTCGTCCGCGGGTGATCGACGCCGCCCCCCAATCCACCTACGGCAAAGAAGCAGAAGCAGTTCTGGATTATTAACCCGGACCCTTATGTACCTAAGACCACAAAGGTACCGGAGCCATCATCAAGCCTCTCCCACAAGGCCTTGGGAACGTAGTGCCGAGCAAGTCGACGCGGCCGCGGCTGCTGATTTGGAGAAATGGAAGGCGGACTGCAAGAAGAAAAGAGAGCCCGAGCCCAAGCCAGTATTTTCTGATGAGCAAAAGAAGTGGGCTAAGTCATTTTTGAGCACACCGTCCCAAGCCGCGAAGAATCTGCCTAACGACTATGCACGTGAACTTCGCAGGCAGGCACTCATGTTCAAGGAGAACAAAGAGCGGGAGAAGGCCGAAAGTAAAAAAAGCGGGAAACAAGTTGCCCAGCTCGGGGAACAAAGTAAACAATCGATTGCCCCGCTTATAGTGGAAGCCTTCTGTCCGGATGCCCCCGAGATCATACAAGCTGCGGCAGCACAGGGATTGACTGTAACGAGTGCCAGAGAACAAGCGGCCAACTTAGGTATTACTCTTCGTGAACTATTAGACCTTGATGAGTTGCCAGCGAAGGAGGTAGTAATTACATATGTCAAGAATGGGCCTCTCGTCGAGCCTGCGCAGGAAAAGGATCTACCTGACCAAATGAAACGTCTGCTGAATTGGTACAAGGGTTACATAAAAAATAAAAACGCCAAAGAATATATTTATGCGGAAGTTAGACATGAGCATCACTTCAAACATTACTATGTACAAATTGCCTTTGAGTGAATTGTTCCAGCTTTTCAATCTGCGCGAGCTCGACAAATCTATCATCGGTTGCTACGTTCTGTAAGTGATTTATTAATTTCTACCCCATCTCGTTCATATTGTCTGCACTATATATATGTCCTAACTATATTGTTGTGTCCTCTATTATACATGCAGAATGAAGATTAAGGAATGCAGAGTAAGGAACATCCATGATGTTGGGTTCATTGACCCACACATCGTTAATGATATTGTGTTGAAGCATTACCCGCCGACGTGGAGGCAGACCTGTGGCAGTTTCTTACAAAGCAGGAACTCAAAAGTGATATTCTATTTCCTTACCATTTTGGGTGAGTGTTTACTGTCTTGAGCACATTCTCTTTTGTTTACTCCATGCATGGTATGTGGCGGCTAATCGATGAGTTATGCATGACGTCTTGTGCATGTATCGTGTCCGCAGTTCCACTGGATTCTGCTAGTAATTAAAGTTAACACCTCGAATGTCTCGCCCACGACTCTCTGAATAAGGATCCAAAGCTTTGGGGCGACATGAGAAAAATGCTGCAGAAGTAATTATTTTCATTCATTTGCGCTCTATATCGATCGGCCTATTTGGTTCATTTCCTAATATCAAGTAACTAATAACTCTCTTGTTCATTTAATTTTCTTTGCCTCGTAGGGTTTGGAGGCGGTTCGTAGATACAAAGGTCGGTGAATTCAAAAAGAGCTAGAATTCAAATTGTTAAAGCCTAAGAATGCTGGGGATATTCAGCCACCGTTGACCAATCTATGTGCATACTATGTTCGTGAGAGGATCCGAGATACACCTCTGAGCGGGTTGATCCGAGTGATACCAATGCTCGGAGGAATAACCTCCGTGGATGCTTAGTCCGAAGCTCGCTTCCGACCACTTCAAGAGGAACTAGCTGGATGGTTCGAAGGAAGTCCTCCATCCTAAAGGAGAACACTATTACGAGGACGTAGAAATTTATATGGATTAAATCATGTATGGAAACTTGTTCAAAATTATATATGGTCATCCGATGATATTGAATATATATTGTATATTCCTCTTGAATTCTTTTTGGTTCTAATTTCAAATTTATTTGAAATTGTACATTCATATGCATGTATGTAGTACCGTAGAATATATGAAACTCCTTCAAAATTAAAATAAAGCACAAAAGAAATAAAACAATACAAATTAAACAGAAAACAGGTTTAGGGGGGCTAAAACCCTAAACCTGCGGCGTGCCTTTAGTCGCGGTTGGCGAAGAACCGCGACTAAAGGTCCTCCGCTTGACGGCCGCCTGGCGCCCACGTGGACGGGCCGTTAGTCGCGGTTCTTAAGCAGCCGCGACTAAAGGTTGGGGGCTTTAGTCGCGTTTAGTTGGTCGCGGTTGCGCAGCCGCGACTAATGGCAGTTGCGAACCGCGACCAAAGGCCTTTTTTCCTCCAGTGAGTTGCTTCGTGCTCCTCCCACGAGGCCATGATGCTCCGTCTCGCTCGTCGCCTTGACCTCAAGATCATGGAATGCATGCATCGCGCGACCCTGGCACCCCGCTCCTTTGCATGCCAGCATGCTATTCACACATGCTCACTTGCCTACTAGTACCATAGTTGATTGATCGGAAGAGATTATCTTATGCATATACAACAGCAGCACAACGAGACATTGTTGGAGCACACCAATACCTTCGATGTAAGCAAGGAGCACGACGGCGGCGAGGATACTGAACACCAGCCCAAGCACGAGAGCATGTGCCACGGTGCCGGCTGCGGCAAACTGTGCATGGTGATGTCGAGCATGGGCATGGCAAAGTTGCGCATGGTGGAGATGGATGCACGGCCAGACAAGTCGGGCATGGCAAGCCATGTCCTCGTAGAGCCGGGCATGGCGTGACGTCGAGGCCAAGACGGACGACTGGGGGTTGCTCTGTCGTAGTATGTTTCGTCCAGCATAGAGGACGATGGAGATGGAGATACGCCGCCGTAGCCGAGCCCGTTGATGCTGCCGTAGCCGAGCCCGTCGATGCCGCTCGATCCAAGCGTCGATTCAGGTGCGTTTGGTTTGGTGCGACGACCGTAGGTTCACCGGAAACCTCCATGTCTTCGGCGGGCACGGCGACGAGGCGCATCTGCTACCGTCCACATCTCCGAGCACTTGTAGTTGCAGTCAGGAGCTAGCTGGGCATATCCGTCTCGTCGACCCGCCGTTGCAACAACGCATAGGAGGAAGAACGTGAGGGCAACGGTACCGAGGAGCAGGTATATGTTAATTGTGTTTTTGCAAAAACGACTAATAGTCGTTTTTCCACAAACGCAAAATCCTGGGTTATGGAGAACCGAGTTTTCAATATCCACGGGTTAGTTAGGCTATCCAAACAAGATTTTATTCTGTTACAGCCGTTTCCTAGTTTATAGAGATCGGGTTTTGTATATTCTTCTTATCCAAACAACCCCTTAGCCAGGGATGAAGGTTTGTTCTCTTTAGAATAATCTCTAGTGTTGAGTCTATTGTGCCACAAAAAACATTATTATTACTCTGACAACATGTTTTCCCAAATCCTTTACACAGTTGGTGTAGTTGGGTGATCTCCAATCTATAACCTATATACTTGCGATACACTAAAATATAACTGCGAGCCACGGAAGAGACATACATCTGGCTTCGGAATGGAAGAACCCATCTCCCAAGTCATGCATAAGGTTGGATTGAAAAAAAAAAGCTTCCTCTGAGAGGGTAAATGGAAATTGCCATGGAGATCCTCGGAAGAGAGCATGTCTCTTACTAACTGGTGATTGTCCAAAGAAAAAGAGTGCAAAAGTGGCTAAGCCGGGCTAAAAAATATCCACTATCCAGTGCTCATGCATAGCATCCATAGAGTTGGCAGAGCTAGTACCATGTGTCTTATAGGTATTTAGGAGATTTACCAATCTTTGCTCCAAAAAGAGTAATCGGGCACAAGTGATCGGGGCATGTCAAGCTAATAGTAGAATTCTCACCTAATTTTAATTCAAGGGATGTCATATTTGTTCACTTTGAGGCAAACATGATGTATTCGAACGAGGGGAACTTATACACCGAGTTCATAGATTTTTCTTTGTCGGGTGACGAAGATGAGATTAAACAACAGCAGTAAGGAGGATTCTTGAGGAAACAGAGCACGGAGGAACATGTTCTCTACTTCACGGGGTCAAAGAAAGGCACATCGAATGTTGAATTGACATCCGACACGAGGGCATAATGACCTCTGAGGACTACTTTGCTCCGAACGACGACCATTGTTCTTGCGCATCGTGGAAGTTGACAGGGCCTATGATGTTTACTTTAAGATGAAAAAGGATGCAATTAGCCGCATTGGGTTCCATGGTCTCCATAAGTGCATGACTGTTATAAGGATGCTTGCGCATGGCACAGCCGCAGTTCAGTGGGATGACTACCTCCGGATGTCTGAGAGCACATGCTTGGATGCCATGTTTAGATTTGCTACTGCAACGGTCAAGGTGTTTGGACCGGAGTACTTTTTTGTGTGATGTGGACCGAGTACTTGAGAGAACCAAGTGTCAAAGAAACAACAAGGTTGATGGCACTTAGAGAATCAAGACGGTTTCAAGGTATGTTTGGATCCCCGGATTGCCTGCACTAGAAATGAAAGAACTTCCTGCTCAACAAGTGTAGTACAAGGGTCGTCATATAAAGTCCACCATCATTCTTAAACGAGTTCTCCAGGGTCTGGATTTTTCAATGGATGGATGAACATGTCCGGCTTGCAGCGTAGAATCCGACGGCGTTTGACCAATTTCTCCAAATGCATCTTCAGATTTGCAGGGAAAAAAAGGGAGGGCACGGTTTATCTTCAATTATATTTAATATCCAGAGTATAAGAAAAGGGAGGGCATGGTTGGATGTCCGCCCCCGACCTGATGTCTGCGGACACGCCTGTACCGGTCGACGCAAAATTTGGGAGCATACGTTTGATCATCCACGTTGGAGATGTCCTAATAGCTCCAAATCCTCATAGTGGAAGTATCAAAATTGCCACCATTGTATTACCAGATAAGTGGCTCTTCATTTGGCAACATGGTCTGCACCTAATCCTGCCTTTTTGATGGCCTGGTAGCCCTAATCCTCGTGCCCCAATCCTCATGGTGGAAGCATCAAAAATTCCCCCTAGCGCGGTACCGCATATATACATGGGCCTTCATTTGGCAACATGATCTGCACCATATCAGAAGTCTGGACATGCATTGTGCACGTACGGCAGTGTGTGAGACAGCTCAATCGATCTGATGAAAGTTTCAACACAAGGTTTTCGTGTGTGCGTATTTTTGAAGTCTGGAGTTTTTGTTTGCTTTTGGGCGTGGTTTAGGTCTGGAGGTGGTAGTTTGTAAAAAAATCAAATGTTTTTTTTTATACGAAATCGAAGTGGGAGGCCTTTGCTAATAGAAAAAACAAGATTTTTTTGCAGGATTTTTGCCGTCGATTGTCATCGTCATCTTATTCCAACACACGATGGAGTACTTGCGTACCGTATGCATGGTGTGGACGCACGCACTGAGCTGCACTCGGCTATAGTGCCCAATTTTTTCAAATGGTAGGCTAACAGTAGTGATAAAAGATGTGTCCCTCTGGTGTGATAGTCCTCTCGATCGTCCCGTTGAAAGCAATAGACTTACTAGCTTGTAGAGTATGTCATGTTTTCTGCTGCAATGTGTACTGATTTATTTGTGGGTACTCCCTCCGATGCAACAATTAGTTTGGATCCGAGGGAATTCTTTTACGTGATTTTGGTTAAAAAGTAGTATAAGACTAGCCACAGTGGGAGTAACTTCAGCAGTAACATCGAGTCCAACTCAGCAAATTTGCTTATGTGGCAATGAGTTAATGAAGAGAGAGGTAGTTATAGTAACTTAGCTAGTTACTGTAACATCACATGTCCCAATGCAATATGAGTCTATAACCTAATAAATGAAGCTTTGCATGTTACCACACTTATGTTACTACCCACTGTGAAGGTAGTAACATAGTCTAGGGATTTGTGTATGTTACTAGTGTATGTTACTATGCATTGTGGCTAGTCTAAAGCAAGTGAAGATGGAGCGAGCAAACAGAGGAGAGGTAGGAAATTAAAGTCATTTTATTCAGCACATCGATGACCCAACATTTTATTGCAGCATCAGGAACATGCATGCGCGCGTGCATGGACGCATCACGCACTCAGCTAGGCTAAAGCTATAGTCTCTCGTCTCTCATGGACGGAGGTAGCCTACCTATAGCTGAGCCATACGCGCTAGGCGAGCTGGCGCCTAGCAGTGCGGGACGGCGAGGCCGCAGGAGACGAGGGTCTCGCGCGCGTGGGGGCTCCTGATGTAGGCGCCGAGGGAGGGGTCCTTGGCGTACTGGCAGAAGCACGCCTGCTGCGCGCGGAGGTTGCCGCAGCACGCCCCACTTGGCTTGGCGCCGGTGGTGATCGCCGGCATGCACACCGTCAGCTGCCCCACCTCGCACGCCGCATGCACCCCACCCGGCGCCGCCACCACCAGCGCCAGCATCATGGCCACCAGGAGGACCTCCTTGCTCATCGCCATGGCCGTCGTCCTTGGTCTACTCCTCACTCTCGCAGTGCAGGTGTTGAGTGTGATGGAGTGGTGCAATGGTGGTGTGGACATGGATCTAGGGACTCCCGGGGTATTTATAGGCGGCCACGCACCGTCCGAGACTCCGAGCTCCATGGCTGGCAACCTAGCTAATTAACAACTCACCTGCCGCGAGCCGGCTAGTTACTGAGCTGCATGCAGTAGCAGTTCGCCATGACTAGGGTCAGCAAAAAGGTTGATGCATGCATGCATGGCTACACTTATGAAGTTGTATGCACGTACCTAGTGCATTCAAATCCAGTCGGTAGAGGTCAGCCGAGTAGGTCGTCCATGTTGGCTGCCCGCTCGGTGCGTGCTGCCAAGGATTTGAAAATCGGAAAAAAAAATCGTAAAGTTGAAAAAGGTTCATGAATTTCAAAAAAGATGTGAATTTCAATTTTTTTCATGATTTTGGCAAAAATTCAAATAATTGAAAAAAAAAATCATGAGGCTTAAAATGGAACAAAGGGAAAAAAAGAAACAAAAACTAAAAAGGCTAAGATAAAGAAAAACAGAAAACAAAGTTGGAAATTTCACACTATCGGACAAGGAAATCCAGAAGTTGAAGTTTGTAAAGTAGAAGAAAGGTTAGTGGTTTAGCACGTAGTCTTGCCCAATTTGGACGTAGAGAGTTCTGTGGTGGACTTATGCAAGGTATAGTGCCAACCTGCGCCTTGAGCGTGGCCTTTCGAGATTGTAAGAACAAATTTTTTCTTTTAGTTAATACAACTCTGTATTTTAAAAAAGCCCGACATAAATCGAAAAAGTCGATGAAAACAGGACCAAAGAAAATCCAGGCCAAAAAAACAAAAGGAACCTTCTACAAGGTTCACAAAACCAGTGAGGGGAAGAAAACATCGGCCGACTGCCAACTTAGTACGTAGCTAGGGGTAGTGGGTGCCCTGTAGAAATTTGCCTATACGCGTCAAATAGGACTTGGGGGGGGGGTTAATGGGACACGTGCTTTGTAGATTCAAGGTCGAACCCATACAAGATTTTGTGCAAGTCCAAGGTTTGTACGGATCCAAGTGTCGATTCCCCACTTTCCCCAATTTGTCATTAATTTTGGAAGCTGCTTATTTCAATGTGTGAAATTGATATTTTTTCAACTTGTAAAAATGACTTTTTTTCTGCAAATATGTGAAATATATTGTTTCACATTGTGAAATATATTTGTTTTAGCCCATGAAATTGATTTTCTTCAAATATGTGAAACGGGGTTCTTTAGTGAAGTGAAACTAAAATTTTCGGTGAGTGAAACTGATTTAGAAATTTTCAAGCTGCTTCTTTTCAGTGTGTGAAATTAATATTTTGAATCCGCGACACGGATTTTCTGTTTCAATGCTTGAAACATTTTTTTAACATGAGCAACTGATTTTCTCCAAATCTTATATACAGTTTATTTCAAAAAAGTGAAACTCATTTTTTTGGCGAGTGAAAGTGATTTACAATTTGGGAAGCTGCTTACTTTAGTCTGTGATACTTATATTTATAATCCCTGGAACATTTTTTTTGTTTAATATGTGAGATAGGTTGTTTCAATACGTGAATTTATTTTTCAATGTGTTAAAGTGAATTTTATAAAAATGTACCTGGTTATTTTATAAATGTGATGCTGAAATTTACAACTAGTGAAACTGATTTACATTTATCAAACTGCTTATTTGAGTTTTTGAAACTGATATTTTAAGTATATGAAAGATATAATTTGTTTATGAAATTATTAATATTTTCTGAAGTTTCTTATTTCAGTGTGTAAACTTATATTTTTAATATATGAACATATTTTTCTGTTTGAAACTCATTTATATTTTCCAAAACTGTTTATTTCAGTGTTTGGAACTAATAATTTTTAATCTACTAAATGATTCTTTAAATATGTGAAAATGATTTCAAATACAATTGAAAGAGTTTTTTTTTAACTTATTTCAAATATGATACCACCACTAAAAAAAACGGGTTCATGTTTTTATCCACGGTTGGTCTTGTTTCGGAGATCTTCTCGCTCTGAATTAAAATATTACTAAAGAAATAAAAAGGCATTCTTTTGATTTAGAAAAGATTTATAATAAGTTATGTTACAATTAATAAAATAAAACTATTTTGAACAGGATATAGAGAAAGAATACATGCAATCATTCCCCTCCCCGCTGTTTCTTGAAAAAGAGTTATGGTGCATGCAGAGGGCCACAAGCATTTCTATGTACTCCATTCACAGCTCTGGTAAAAAGCAAACAGCGCATATGATCCCTGACTTGCTCACTTGTGCACCCGAGCGGTAGCAACTCGTAGGTCCAATTAACAAACTCGTAGTATTCCTCTATCTCTTTAGGTTTTTTTTTTTGCGAATGGAGAAACTCGTAGTATTCCAACTTGACGGGTTTTTACAGATGTTTTTTGGAAGGTTCCTCGCCTGATTTTGATTGATTACAAAGCATACAGCAAGAGAGCAGAAATTTTATCGCGGTTGAGGGTCCCGCACAGATGCACGGAAGCTAAGCCACCGGTGACACGTACGGCGGTCGGCGGAGATCTTTCATCGTAGCAGCCGCCCAGATCGCATCGGTACAAAAAGAATAACCCTGCTCGACGTACGGGCAACACAAATTTCATCCAACATTTTATTCATTCCAGCATCATCAAAGTCGAACCACATGCGTTCATAGACGCAACAACACGCACTCAGCTAGGCTAGCTATAGTCTGACGCTCTCATGGTCACTGAGGCAGATCTAGCTCAGCCATATGTACGTGGATGGTGCCTAGCAGTGCGGGACGGCGAGGCCGCAGGACTGGAGGGTGTCGCGCGCGTGGGGGCTGCGGATGTACTGCCCGTAGTTGGGGTCCTTGGCGTACTGGCAGAAGCACCCCTGCTGCGCCCGCAGGTTGCCGCAGCACTCGCCGCTCGGCTTGGCCCCGGACAGGATCGCCGAAGCGCACACCGCCAGCTGCGAGGCCTGGCACGCCGCGCGTGCCCCGCCCGGCGCCGCCGCCAGCGCCACCAGCGCCAGCATCAGCGTCACCACCACCTGCTTCTGCTTCTTCCCCATGGACGCCATGCAGGTGTGTCTGTGTGTGTGATGGGAATGGAGTGTACTGGTAGTTGTGTGGGAGATGGATCTAGGAGCTCCCGGGGTATTTATAGCTGGCCACGCACTGCCGTCGCCCCAGCCGGCCATGTGCATGCCATGCGGCGACACGTAGGGAGCGTACGCGGCCATCGCCGCCGACGGAGCAGGTGAGCGATTAAAGATGCAAGGGCAATAAGTGAAATGCGACGACGTCCATCACTGTAAATGAACACTCTACCCTAGAGCATGCACTGAATTGCACCAGCTCGCCATGACTACGGTCAGCAGAATTGTTTACGGTTACGGGCACACTTTGGACGTCCTGCATTCAACTCCAGTGGGTAGTTGGCCGGTGTGTTGGTTGCCCGCTGGCTCTGCTCCGTGGGTGGTAGGCGGAAGCTAGCGGACGACACTGTTGGGAAACTGGGCCAGCCGAAGGGTAGCGGCGGCCTCGTGCGTATCGCACGGGCTGGCCCCTCCCGGTTTCCCTCACTTTAGGTTAAGTGGGTACTTATCCCTTGACCCTCTACCCCCTATATAAAGCAACGAGGAGCCATCATTATAATACCTGATCATTGATTAATAAAGCTGGTCTCCTCCATATCTCTCTGTGTCATTTACTTTCGCGTGTACGACTACTTCCTCTACGACGCTCGCTCTCGCTCCGCAACCTCGGACCGGACTCGCTGTGAGAAAGAAGGAATAGCTGGAAGCGCATGCATCTTGCAGGGGCGCGTTGCGTGTATATATGAGGCCTAGGCCGGTGCGGTTACAAGGGATTAGGTTAGGTTAGGTGTGGATTGATCTCCAAGCTAACTATAGGATCATATCACAACAACCTAACCCATCCTAACAATACAACACACGCACACCACGCCCTAAGTTACCACAGGCTCATAATATTGCCGTGACATACATTACAATGTTTAACACTCCCCCTCAATCACAGCTGTCCAAGTTGAGATTGCGTCTGAAAACCTCCAGCTGCCGCAGTGATAGTGGCTTAGTGAAGCCGTCCGCTACTTGATCACCAGTAGGCACAAACCGAATATTCAAGAGCTTGTTGGCAACCCGCTCACGGACAAAATGATAATCAATCTCGATGTGCTTTGTCCTAGCATGAAAAACAGGGTTAGCAGAAAGGTAGGTAGCACCAAGATTGTCACACCAAAGTGACGCCGCAGGTGGTTGACGAATACCCAATTCTGTTAACAGATTTTGTACCCAAATAATCTCAGCAGTGGCATTTGCTAAGGCCTTATACTCAGCTTCAGTACTCGACCTGGACACAGTAGCTTGCTTACGTGCACTCCAAGAAATCAAGTTACCACCAAAAAAGACTGCAAAACCCCCAGTGGACCTTCGATCATCGGGACACCCTGCCCAATCTGCATCTGAAAACGCACTGACAAGCGTAGAATCTGACTTAGCGAGCTTGAGACCATGACTCTTGGTTGCCTGAAGATATCTAAGAATTCGTTTTACTGCTGTCCAATGGGTACTTGTAGGAGCGTGCAAGAACTGGCAAACTTTGTTGACTGAGAAACAAATGTCTGGTCTAGTTAAAGTCAAGTATTGCAGTGCTGCTACAACACTCCTGTACCTGGTGGAGTCCTCCGCTCCAAGCTTCACACCATCATAAAGAGACAATTTCTCGGAGGTAGATAACGGAGTTGGAGAGGGTTTGCAGCCTTTCATGCCCACTCGCTCAAGGATATCCTGTACATATTTTTCTTGAGATAGAACAATGCCACGAGGAACATGCTTGACCTCAATACCAAGGAAAAAATGAAGACTGCCTAAATCCTTGAGCGCAAAGTCCATGCGCAAATCCTTGAGAAGTGCATCAACTGCTTGAGCGGAGAAGCTGGTGACAATAATATCATCAACATAAATGAGCATAAACATAGTTATTCCACGTCGATGATAGAAAAATAATGATGTATCTCCTTTGGAGGCAGAGAAACCAAGAGACTGCAACTTGGAGTACAATCGATACTACCAAGCTCGAGGTGCTTGCTTCAAGCCATAAATTGCTTTATCAAGTTTGCAGACATGTCGTGGCAAAGTTGAACTCTCATACCCAGGAGGTTGCCTCATAAACACTTCTTCTTCCAGAACACCATGCAAAAACGCGTTCTTGACATCTAGTTGTCGCATGCACCAATTTTGAGATATTGCAATAGAGAGAATCAACCTGATAGTAGCAGCTTTGACTACTGGGCTAAAGGTGTCCTCGTAATCAATTCCGTACCTCTGCTTAAAGCCTTTTGCCACAAGACGTGCCTTGTACCTATCAATGGTACCGTCAGATTTCCGCTTGACCTTATACACCCATTTGCAGTCAATGACATTCCTCCCCCGAACAGGAGGCACCAGGCGCCATGTATGATTCTCAACAAGAGCGAAAAATTCCTCATCCATGGCTTGTTTCCACTTGGGATCGCCCAGAGCATCGTGCAATGTCTTCGGTTCACCTGTGGCACAGAAAGAGCCCCAATGAACACACCCATCAGTATAAACCTTGGGTTTAGCAATACCACTCTGTGACCGAGTATGGGTACGAGCGGGAGGAGGCGGAGACGGTCGAGCTTGCTGGAGTTGAAGTCGGTTGTGCGTGAGGGAACCAGCGGAGTCAGACGAGGCAGACGCAGGCGCAGAAGATCCTGAGTCCGTTGCCTGCAGAGAAGCAGCCGGATCCGGTGTGGCAGCCGGTGACGAACTGCCACTTGGCAGTTCCTGATGGGGCGCATGGCGGGAGGGAATCCGCGCCGCGCCGGGTTCTGGGCTCCCAGCCCCGCTGTCGCCACGTGGGCCTCGGCCAGTTGGCCCGCCGGGAGAGCGAGCAGAGACAGCGATGGGTCGGCCCGCCAGGGACAGCGCCTCGGCGCGCGCTTTATCCGCTTGCCGCCCGTCGGGCCCGCCTGACCGCGCGGATCCCGGCGTGGATTCGCTGACCGCATCAGAGGACACGGATCCCGCGGCGGATCCTGCTGCGGCAACTGATCCCGAGAGATCCTGTGGATCTTCTGTGGAGCTACCTGTTGATTGCATGAAATCATACGTGTTTTCACCGAAATTTTCAACATGGTCCTGTTCTGCTTCCTGCACACTTTCAGCTGGGTTATTGGCATTAGGCATAAGCATATGATCAGCAGCAAGATCAACTCCCTCGTGACCAAGACTCGAGGATGGTAAGAGATGAGATGGTAAGAGTAGTAACTCCTTGCGAAGTTGAGCGCCGGCGTTGGAGTGGAGTTTGGCGAAAGGGAAAACTTGCTCATTAAAGATCACATCGCGAGAAACATAGACACGGCCAGAAGAGATATCAAGGCACTTGTAACCTTTGTGTAGGGTGCTGTATCCTAAGAAGGCACACTGCTTGGATCGAAACTCGAGTTTGTGTTTGTTGAAGGGACGCAAGTTGGGCCAGACAGCGCAACCAAAAATACGAAGAAAAGAATAGTTAGGTTTAGTGCCGAATAGCTTTTCTAGTGGAGATTGGTTTCTGATGACTCTTCTAGGGATGCGATTGATGAGATAGACTGCCGTGAGGAACGCTTCGTCCCAAAATTTAAGCGGCATGAAGGCGTGAGCAAGTAGAGAGAGACCAACTTCCACTATGTGTCTATGTTTTCGCTCTGCGAAGCCGTTTTGTTGATGAGCATGGGGGCAAGAAACATGGTGTGTGATGCCAATGTGTTCAAAAAAGGAGCTCAACCGTTGGTACTCCCCACCCCAATCGGTTTGCATGGCAATAATCTTACGATCAAAGAGACGTTCAACATGAGTTTGAAAAAGACGAAATTTTTCAAAGACATCAGATTTATTTTTGAGAAAATATATCCAGCTAAACTTGCTAAAATCATCAATAAAACTGACATAATATTTCTGTCTTCCTACAGAAATGGGTCCTGGACCCCAAACATCAGAAAAGACAAGCTCTAAAGGAGCTGTAGACTCACTAGTTGAACGAGAGTAAGGTAACTGATGACTCTTGGCCATCTGACACGCATCACACACCAGAAGATGATCTTGTTTATTGGAGACAGGAAGATCGAAGTCACGAAGAATCTTTTGGACTACTGGAAGAGCGGGATGCCCTAGGCGCTTGTGCCACCGCGAGGTGGATGGCTTGATGGCAGCAAGGACTTGGCGTTGAGGGGCACTTTGCCGTCCGGTCACGGGGAATAGACCCCATCTACTCTTGTTTTGCAGAATTGTTCTCCGGGTAGCCTGATCCTTAACAAGAAAGAATTCAGGGTGAAGTTCAATGAAGACATCATTATCACGCATAAGATTATAGGCAGAGAGGAGGCTTTGATCGGCACTAGGAGCATGAAGAATATTATTCAAGTGCAAGGAACCGGAGGGAGTAGATAAAACTGAATGACCAATATGCTCTATATCCATACCTTGACCACTAGCTGTGTGAATTTGGTCGGTGCCGGTGTAGCGGTCGCGGACAGCTAACTTCTCCAGCTCGCCCGTGACATGATCCGTGGCAACAGTATCCAGATACCAGTTAGTATCCACGCCGTAGGAGTGGGCAGAATTAGCCGTGCGAGGGTTGCCGCCCCCACCATTGCCGCGTCCACCGCCGCCGCCACTTCCAGCAGGGTTACGGACGTTGTTGTTGAAGTTTTTATCGTACCGTTTCCTGCAGCGCCACGCACCATGGCCTTCTTCCTTGCAGATTTGGCAGCGTTTGCGGTCACCGCGGTCACCGCGATCACCTCCCTGTTGACACGGCGCACCACCTCCGCCACCGTTGCCTGAGTTGTCGGAGTAGTTGTTGCCGCCGTAGCCGCTGCGTCCGCCGCCCTGACCGCCGCGTCCGCCGCCGTAACCGCCCCGACCACCCCTTGCAGCTAGGTTGGCCGAGTGGTGAGCGGTATAGGCAGCGTGCTGGGCAGCGATCCGGGCCTCCGCAGACAGAAGTAGCGAAAACAGTTCGCTGAGACCGATCGGCCGATCGGTGGCAGCGCGCGTGGAGATGGAGGTGACAAACCCATTGTAATCGGGCTCGTGCATGAGCCCCTCGAGGATGTGCGAGACGATGTCGTCCTCGTCCAGGGGCTTTCCGGCAGCAGCAAGTTCATCCGCTAGCCCCTTCATCTTTGTGAAGTAAGCGGAGGCAGAGAGATCACCTTTGCGGGCGTTGCCGATGGCCGAACGGAGCTAGATCTGGCGCGCCCTGGACTGCGCGGAGAAGCTCTCTACCAGGGCTTGCCAGACGCCCGCGGCCGTGGTGTGGTTGGACACCTGCATTAGCACTTCGCGAGACAACGATGCAAGCAGAAAAGTAAGCACCTGTTGGTCTTGAGTAACCCAGACTGCATGCTCTGGATTTGGCATCTCAACGGGCTCCTTCTTCCCGTTGGTCTCCTTCTCGGTGACGATGACAGCAGCGGGTTCCTTGATCGAACCATCAAGGTAGCCCATCATCGCCGCGGCCCTGACGTGCAGGAGGACTTGAACCTTCCACACCAGGAAATTGTCGCGTGTAAGTTTCTCCGTTATGGTGTGGCCAAGAGAGGCAAGCGAGGGCATGGCCATGGCGTGGGAGGAGGAGGAAGATGACATAACCTAGATGAGATGGAAGAACTAGGCTCTGATACCATGTGAGAAAGAAGGAATAGCTGGAAGCGCATGCATCTTGCAGGGGCGTGTTGCGTGTATATATGAGGCCTAGGCCGGTGCGGTTACAAGGGATTAGGTTAGGTTAGGTGTGGATTGATCTCCAAGCTAACTATAGGATCATATCACAACAACCTAACCCATCCTAACAATACAACACACGCACACCACGCCCTAAGTTACCACGGCTCATAATATTGCCGTGACATACATTACAATGTTTAACACTCGCCGGCAGAGTTGCGGAACAGACACGACTTCATTCATGCGAGGCATCCAAAGGTAGGTGATGTGAAACGTCCAAACGCGCTAGTGTCTTGCATGATAGATACTCTTAGATAAATGGATTAATTCATAGTCTTTATTGATGTGCATCACTTGATGCGGAGGCCACAGGCCAGGGTATTCCTCCTTTAAAAAAAGTCTTATTGACGATGGAATTGGCGGGATATTTGCTTAAGCAAAATATAAGAGCACTGAATCATAGTCCTTTTTTCTGAATACGCAAAGCTTGTGTGTCACGGCGCTGTTTTTCCTTCATGAAGGCATCGTCTTGTTTGCTCGTCGATGCCCAGCGATGGATTTTGATATTTGGGACATCGCTTTGGTTCAGGTCATTCTTTGGTAGGGTAGTTTTGCGCTATGTTGCAGCTTCTGTTTGGGCCAAACATCCCATTGTTGTCTGCTTCAGTCATCATGTTTATGCTATCTTGTGGTTGTGCCATGCGATTGTACCCCCCTCTTGTTCAAAATCAAACACTAGTAACCCCCAGCCCCCAATGCAACGAATATTCTTGTTCCGATGTGCTATCTCGAGTCCTTTTTATAATTCTCAGAATTTCACCCCAAAGTCGGTAGGAAAAATGTGAGAAAACTAATATTTGATATGTAGCTCAAACTCCCTCAAATCCCTTGTGAAGAAATAATGAGGAGATGATATACAGCATATAATTATTATTATCTCTTTGGTAACTCATGTGAAACAAATCTTAATATAGCGAACAATAAGGAGAAGGCACTAGTAGAAAAGGGGGCAATGGTCCAGGCCGGTCCAGCCCATTAGTCTCGGTTC
Source organism: Aegilops speltoides (assembly GCA_021437245.1). Taxonomy (NCBI): domain Eukaryota; kingdom Viridiplantae; phylum Streptophyta; class Magnoliopsida; order Poales; family Poaceae; genus Aegilops; species Aegilops speltoides. The sequence goes on from CM038145.1 coordinate 515,297,595, forward strand.
AATCAAGAACCGGGACCAATGGGGGCATTGGACCCGGTTCTTGAGCCCCGGGGGCCGGCCGGGCCACGTGGGCCATTGGTCCCAGTTCGTCTGGACCTTTTGGTCCCGGTTGGAGGGACGAACCGGGATCAATGGGCCTCGCTCCTGGCCCACCACCATTGGTCCTGGTTGGTGGCACGAACCGGGTCCAAAGGCCAACCTTTAGTCCCGGTTCGTGCGAGCAACCGGGACCAATGGTGGTGCCTATATATACCCCCCGCTCGCGAGCAGAGCACTCCCAGTGCTCTGCTTTTCGTGGCCGGCAAGGGGAGAGCTTTGTGGTGCTCTAGCTCACCTCCTATGCACACGAGGTGTTTGATGGAATGCCCGAGCCACACTACTTAAGCTTTCTTCCCTCCAAGCTCGACCGCCAAGCTCCATTTTCCTCAATATTTGTCTAGATTTAGCGGTCCGTCACGCCCCATCCCCGTCTTCACCGTCGTCGATCACCCGCGCCGATCTCATCACCGGCACCACCGTGGTGAGCCTCTTGTTCTTATCTTCTTTCTGAAAGGAAAAATATTCTTACTTGTATGTTTAGATAGATACTTGTATTATTTTCTTACTTTTATTATTGCATCTTATATAGTGCGATGGTTTTGGTATCCGCCCCCGTCGGCCCTCGTCATGTCTATGATTTGGATGTGGTATATATTATCTTTTCATAACTATTGGTTCATTTATTGTTTATGACAATTATGCCGACCAACGTGACATAGATTTTATTTATCTAGGAGGTTGTTGAACCGGAAATTCCAACCGACCCTACTGTCGAGAGGTTAAATTTAGTTGAAGAAGAAAACAATTTGTTGAAGGGAAAAATTAGAAAAATTGAGGAGGAGAAGATGATATTGGAGTTGCATGTTGCGGATGTCGTCGATGATCACAAGATCAAGATGGATGCAATGCGCTTGAAGATTAGAAAGATTAGAAAATATGCCATTCATACCGAGGCTTGGTATCATTATGTCGTTGGATCAATTGTTACACTGGTTGCGATTATGATCGCATTTGTTTCGCATTGAAATGTTTTACATAGTTTCAGGTGTATGGTTTAATTAATTTAGATGCTCTGCAGAGCTTTATGTTGTTAGATGAGAACTATGTATGTACTTTGGTTTTAATGTGATGATGAACTTCTAATAATTTGGTCACTTCATTATATAATGCACGCAGATGAACCGCAATGGATGTACGGTTCAAGACACACCTCCGAGTACATTAAGGCGTGCATGATTTTCTCGAAGTGGCTGAGGCAAACAAGCAGAATGGTTTTATGTGTTGTCCATGCCATATATGTGGGAATACGAAGTCTTACTCTGACCAGAAAATCCTCCACACCCACCTGCTTTACAAGGGTTTCATGCCACACTATAATGTTTGGACGAGGCATGAAGAAATAGGGGTTATGATGGAAGACGGAGAAGAAGAAGAGTACGATGACAACTATGTGCCCCTGGATACGGTGATGCTCCTGAAGATCAAGAGGAACCAGACGATGTGCACGATGATGCTGCAACGGGCGAAGCTGCTGAAGATCAAGAGGAACCAGACGATGTGCCCGATGATGATGATCTCCGCCGGGTCATTGTCGATGCAAGGACGCAATGCGAAAGTCAAAAGGAGAAGCTGAAGTTCGATCGCATGCTAGAGGACCACAAAAAAGGGTTGTACCCCAATTGCGAAGATGGCAACACAAAGCTCGGTACCGTACTGGAATTGCTGCAGTGGAAGGCAGAGAATGCTGTGCCTGACAAAGGATTTGAGAAGCTACTGAAAATATTGAAGAAGAAGCTTCCAAAGGATAACGAATTGCCCGACAGTACATACGCAGCAAAGAAGGTCGTATGCCCTCTAGGATTGGAGGTGCAGAAGATGCATGCATGCCCTAATGATTGCATCCTCTACATGTCGCGCATAAGGATCTGAACGCATGCCCGTATGCGGTGTATTACGGTATAAGATCGACGAGATGACCACGGTGATGTTGACGGCAAGCCCCCGGAAGAGGGTTCTGCGAAGGTGATGTGGTATGCTCCTATAATACCACGGTTGAAACGTCTGTTCGTAAACGGGAGCATGCCAAGTTGATGTGATGGCACAGTGAGGACCGTAAGAAAGACGGAAGTTGAGAGCACCCACGACGGGTCGAGTGGAGAAAAATCAAGAGAAAGTATTGGGATGAGTTTGCAAGTGAGCCAAGGAACGTATGGTTTGCTTTAAGCGCGGATGGCATTAATCCTTTCGGGGAGCAGAGCAGCAATCACAGCACCTGGCCCGTGACTCTATGTATGAATAACCTTCCTCCTTGGATGTGCATGATTCGGAAGTTCATTATGATGCCAGTTCTCATCCAAGGCCCTAAGCAACCCAGCAATGACATTGATGTGTACCTAAGGCCATTAGTTGAAGAACTTTTACAGCTGTGGAATGGAAACGGTGTACGTACGTGGGATGAGCACAAACAGGAGGAATTTAACCTAAAGGCGTTGCTGTTCGTGACCATCAATGATTGGCCCGCTCTCAGTAACCTTTCAGGACAAACAAACAAGGGATACCACGCATGCACGCACTGTTTACTTGACACCGATAGTATATACCTGGCAAGCTGTGGGAAGAATGTGTACCTGGGCCATCGTCGATTTCTTCCGACCAACCATCAATGTCGAAAGAAAGGCAAGCATTTCAAATGCGAGGCAGCTCACTGGAAGAAGCCCGCCATGCGTACCGGTGATCACGTACTTGCTATGGTTAATGATTTACACGTAATCTTTGGAAAGGGTCCCGGCGGACTAGCTGTTCCGAGTGACGCTGGGGGACATGCACCCATGTGGAAGAAGAAATCTATATTTTGGGACCTACCCACCGAAAGACCTAGAGGTCCGCTCTTCGATCGACGTGATGCACGTGACGAAGAACCTTTGCGTGAACCTGCTAGGCTTCTTGGGCGTGTATGGGAAGACAAAAGATACTGGTGAGGCACGGAGGACCTGCAACGTTTGAACGAAAAAGACGGCATGCCTCCAAAGAAGTATGAAGGTCCTGCCAGCTATGCTCTTACCAAAGAAGAGAAGGAAATCTTCTTTGAATGCCTGCTTAGTATGAAGGTCCCGATCGGCTTTCGTCGAATATAAAAGGAATAATAAATATGGCAGAGAAAAAGTTTCGAACCTAAAGTCTCATGAGCGCCACGTGATTATGACGCAATCGCTTCCGGTTGCATTGAGGGGCTTCTACCGAAAACGTCCAATTAGCCATTGTGAAGCTATGTGCATTCCTCAATGCAATCTCTCAGAAGGTTGATCGATCCAGAAATCATACCAAGGCTAAGGAGTGATGTGGTGCAATGTCTTGTCGGTTTCGAGCTGGTGTTCCCACCATCCTTCTTCAATATCATGACGCACGTCCTAGTTCATCTAGTTGACGAGATTGTCATTCTGGGCCCCGTATTTCTACACAATATGTACCCCTTTGAGAGGTTCATGGGAGTCCTAAAGAAATATGTCCGTAACCGCGCTAGGCCAGAAGGAAGCATCTCCATGGGCCATCAAACAGAGGATGTCATCGGGTTTTGTGTTGACTTCATTCCTGGCCTTAAGAAGATAGGTCTCCCTAGATCGCGGTATGAGGGAAGACTGACTGGAAAAGGCACGCTTGGATGGGACTCAATAATATGCAGGGACGGATATTCTTGGTCTCAAGCACACTACATAGTTCTACAGAACTCTACCTTAGTGACCCCGTATGTGGATGAACACAAGAATAGTGTGCGCTCCAAACACCCGGAGCAGTGCGACAACTAGATTACATGTGAACACATCAGGACTTTCAGCAGTTGGTTGGAAGCACGTATCAGAGGTGACAACACTGTTTGTGATGAGCTGTACTTGTTATCCAGGGGACCATCTTCGATTGTTACGATTTCGAAAGGATACGAGATAAATGGGAATACATTTTACACGATTAACCAAGATCAAAAGAGCACCAACCAAAACAGCGGTGTCCGCTTTGATGCAACAATCGAGAGGGGAAAGGACACATATTATGGTTACATAGTGGACATATGGGAACTTGACTACGGACCTGATTTTAAGGTCCCTTTGTTTAAGTGCAAATGGGTCAATCTGTCAGGAGGCGGGGTACATGTAGACCCACAGTACGGAATGACAACAGTGGATCTGAAAAATCTTGGGTACACTGACGAACCGTTCGTCCTAGCCAATGATGTGGCACAGGTTATCTATGTGAAGGACATGTCTACCAGACCGAGAAAGAGAAAAGATAAGGAAGCGAATACATCATACGATGTGCCAAAGCGCCACATAGTTCTTTCAGGAAAAAGGGACATCGTGGGAGTGGAGGACAAGATGCGGACATGTCTCAAGATTATGAAAAGTTTCATGAAATTCCTCCTTTAAAGTCAAGGCTGACCCCAACATCCCGATAAACGATGAAGATTATCCATGGTTACGGCGCAATAAGCAAATGACACAAGCGAAGAAAAAGTGAAGACTTTCTCCCGCAACTATTATGATGATACCATGCCAACTTTATAACTGACGAGTATGATACCATTGTCCGTTTTGTACATGCACATGCTATGTGTGGGTCAATTTATGATACCATGCCAACTTTCAACTTTTTCAGAGTTCATTTGAAATGCTTTAATTTCTTATGGTTCGGCCCTCGTAATAATTAAAAATAGCAACAATAAGTATTTTGTTGTAAGTAGAAACAAAATAAAATAAATAAAGCAAGAAAGAAAACAAAAAAACAAAAAAAGTGTTTTCAAATTTGAAAAGTAATGGCGCTAACAGAAAGTTTATAATTTTCCTAAAACTAAAAGCAAAAAGAATTTAAAAATAAAGCAAAAAACAAAAGAAAATAAATAATGCAGAAAACAAAACAAAAAAACAACAATAAGTATTTTGTTGTAAGTAGAAACAAAATAAAATAAATAAAGCAAGAAAGAAAACAAAAAAGTGTTTTCAAATTTGAAAAGTAATGGCACTAACAGAAAGTTTATAATTTTCCTAAAACTAAAAGCAAAAAGAATTAAAAAATAAAGCAAAAAACAAAAGAAAATAAATAATGCAAAAACAAGACAAAAAACTGGAAAAAAAATAAAAATAGCAACAATAAGTAAAGAAAACAAAAAACCGAAAACAATGCCACCCATCGGGCCCACACGGCCCTGAATCGACTTGAATCCCTACTTTGGGCGGGATTCAGGCCCAGAGAGGCCCGTAAGGCCCATCGAGCAAAGCAAGAACTAGTAGGCCCGTAAGCCTGCAATGGAGAGGAGCTCGAGAGGGTGCGGCGGTGGGGCTTATAAACCATCGCGCCCCTCTCAACTAGCGAGTGGGACTAAACTTTGGCCCGATGCGGCAAGCCTGAGGCCTTTGGTCCCGGTTGGTGGCACCAACCGGGACTAAAAAGATATTGGTCGGTTGGTGCCACCAACCGGACTAAAGGTCGAGCTTCCCGCCCTTTGGGCTGCCGAAAAAGGCCTTTGGTCCCGGTTGGTGGCACCAACCGGGGCTAAAGAAAGATAGTCCCGTTGGTGCCACCAACCGACCAATCTCCTTGTATATAAGTAGCACTCGCAGTTTTGCGAGTTCATCGCCTCCGATTGCTTCGACGACGCCGAGCACATCAACGCCGCCAGCTGCCCCGACGCCGCCTGCCCCCTTCGCTTATCGCCGCCGCCGTCGCCGCTTCGCCGTCGTCGCCGCCCTGCCTCCCCGAGCCGCGTCGGCCGGCCTCCCGAGCCCGCGCCACCGTCGTCGCCGCTTGAGCTGCCCGCCGCCGTCGCCTGCCCAGCGCCGCCGCCACTGTGTGAGCCGCCATGCGGCTCTGTTTTTTTTTTTTCATTTTTATTAGTTTAATTTTTTTGTTCAATGTATATATATATATGTGTGTGTGTATGTATGTGGCTATATATATATATATATATGCGGCTCTGTTTTTTTTCATTTTTATTAGTTTAGTTTTTTTGTTCATATATATATAATGTATATGTGTATGTATGTGGCTATGTGTATGTAGATGTTCAAAAACTGTTCAGAGCATGTTTTTGTTCATATATGTATTTATTGTTCATATATGTATTAATGTTTTCATATATGCAAAAGATAGATTTTAGAAAAGTTAGGTTTTTTTCTGTTCATAGATTTTTTGGTTATATTAATTATTGTAGAATATGCAAATGTTTGTATATTCATATGAACAATGCATTAGGCAAAACCTTTGTTTTTTGAAATTTTCTATTTGAACATTTTTTTAAAACAAGCAATACTAAAAGAATGAGAGGAAAAAGGAAAATAAGAAGAGGAAGAAAGGAGAAAAAGAGGAGAGGAAGAAGAGGAGAAATAAATAAGAAGAGGAAAAAAGAAGAAAAAGAAGAGGAGAAGAAGAAAGGAATAGAGGAGAAAGAAGAAAAAATAGAAGAAAAAATTCTATTTTTTCTTCTTCTCCCTATTCCTTTCTTCTTTCCTTTTTTTCTTCTTTTTTCTTCTTCTTCTTCCTTCTTCCTTCTTTCTTTTCTTCCTTTTCCTTAATTATTTTCCTTTCTCAAGGAGAAGAAGAAAAGAAGAGGAGAAGAAGAAAGAAAGGAATAGAGGAGAAAGAAGAAACTTCAACACGAGCTAGGGGTGGTACCGACACCCCTCCCCGATAACTCTCGAGGACACCCAAACCCTAGAGAGAAAACGATGTTGGTCTCCTACCCCCCCCCCGCGCCCCTACCCGACAAATTAACTCTCTCGAGGCCACCCAAATTTATCAAGTTAAAGAGCGTTGTCGCCGAGGCCACCCCAAACCCTTGAAGCGTTGTCGAGGCGACCCCAAACCCTAGAGAAGCAGCATCGAGGCCACTAACATGATTCCTTATTGTGATTAGCTAGCTAGTTCTACGTTTGCCACTAATATATATATCCATCTGTACCATGTTTGAATAATAATTGACATGTTGTAAATATTTGCAGAAACTATGGAGCACTCCCGAGACGAAGAAACAGAAGCGATGTTGGGGACATAATCACAAATGGAAGTGATGATGTTGCGTCATTTCTCATTGACACCGATGGTCAGCTGGAAGGACTAGATGAAGAAGAGGGCTATGTTTATGATGGCTTCGACCCATTAATGCCGGTACAAGAGGAGGACTATGTTCATGATGGCTCCGGTGACACAATGGAGGTACAAGAAGGAGACCGTGCTAACTGCTCCGGTCACCAAACCGAGTCCGGACAGGTATATATATATTAGTTAAGCCCGTGCTGACTAGTTAATTGATGCATCCATTGTTTTGGTATATGTACACATATTAATTACTGTCGTCTTTCTTCCTTATAATTTCTAGCCCTCCGGATCGAGCACAACCGGTAAGGAGACGAGGCTCAAGAAAAGTTGAGCTCGGATGAAAAGTTTGAGATCATAGAAATCGCTACCGACGGCGAACCGATTGAACCCATCCGGACAAGGAAGGAATTTTCGCTTTCGGTGCGGGGTTCTTGTTAGGGACAAGATCCCGATCAGCATCCAACAATGGTATAAGCTCTAAGGATGAAGACCTCAAGTGTCTTATGTCAATGATATGCGTAAAGAAGATCTTTGGACCGAGCTGAAGGCAAATTTCACCCTACCGCCAGAGGAGGATCCGGAGAAGCCAGTTAAAGAGCAATTAATCAAGTCTTGTGCTCTTAAGAAGATGGCAAGCCTAATGAGGAGGTGGAGGAAAGAGCTGAACCAGTTTGTCGAGAAAAAAAAGACACCAGAATTCATCGGCAAATATGAGAAGATCAAAGATCACTGGCCCGCATTTGTGGCCCACAAGACATAGGAAAAGAGTAAGAAGATGTCGGAGACAAACTAGAAAAATGCTGCGAAGAAGAAGCTTCACCATTGCACGGGGTCAGGTGGCTTCCTCAAAGCCCGGCCTAAGTGGTCCAAGGCTGAGCATGATCTGCTTAAAAAAGGGATCGAACCAGAGACAATGCGCTGGCCAGACCGTTGCCAGACTTGGTTCTTCGGGGCTGGCGGAACCTTCACTAGTAGAAAAAGGGTCAAACATGCAGCACATTAGTGCCGGTTTGTATTAGAGCCGGCACTAATGTATACATTAGTGCCGGTTCCAACGGCTAGCCGGGCCGCTCTCATTAGTACCGGTTCATGGCTAACCTTTAGCACCGGTTCGTGCCACGAACCGGTACTAATGAGGGTGGTGGCAGGATGTTGTCGATCTGGGCCCCTCCAGCACTTTTTAGTACCGGTTCGTGCCACAAACCGATACTATAGGTCGACGATACATAAACCCTTCGCCCACCCGAGCCACTCTGTTCTTCCCCTTTCCCTCACTTCTCCTCTGTTCTTCCCTTTCCTCGAGCTCCTCACAAATTTTGCCCAAAATTTGTCAAGATTTGAAGGCCCCCATCCATTCAAATGATCACAAAGGTTAGCAACTTTGTCCTTTCATCTCTCATTGCTAGATTAGCTCTTGCAATGCTTTATATAGTTACTAATTTGTGAGTTTAGTAATTTGGGAGGAAATATATATATGTGCTAGTATTTGATTTATATGCAATTTGAGGTCAAAATAACACTTAGTTTGCATATGTAGGTGTGGTTTACTTAGTGCCTTCTAAATCTCCGTCAGAACCACCGCCGATCGCCTGCAGATCCGTCTCCGTCACCGGCACCACCTTGTGGTGAGCCTCTTGTTCATGTAATTTTATATAAAAAATTGATGTTTGTGTGATTTGGATATATAGTTAATCATGTAATAATTATCTTACCCGTACGTTGTTCGTTATACATAGTGCCATGGTTTTGATATCCGTCCCCGTCGGCCCTCGTCCTTGTTATGATTCGGATGTGGTATGTTCTCTTTTAAAACTATTAGTTGCATTTCGTGTTTATGACAAATTATGCCCATCAAGTTGACATAGATATTTTTATCTAGGAGGTATGTGAACCGGAAATTCCAACCGACCCTATTGTCGAGAGGTTAAATTTAGTTGAAAGAGAAAACTAGTACTTGAAAGAAAAATTGAAAAGAATTGAGGGGGAGAAGATGGAATTGGAGTTGCATGTTGCCGATGTCGTCGATGATCACAAGATCAAGATGGAGAAAATGCGCTTGAAGAATAGAAAGATTAGAAAATATGCCATCGATAGTGAGGCTTGGTATCATTATGCTGTTGGATCAATTGTTACCTTATTTGCGATCTTGATCGCATTTGTTGTTGCATTTAAATGCTTTAGCTAGAGAATTATTTGTTTGTTGCATTTAAGTGTTGTATGAACTTTATGTATGAACTTGTATTAATTTGGTCTATTCGGTGTTGTGTAATGAAGATGAGCCGCAATGGATGTACGATGACCGATGCTCTCCCCAGTTCGTTGAGGGCGCATATACTTTTCGCTATGGCCTGAGGCAAACAAGCGGGCGGATGGTTTTATGCCTTGTCCATGTGGTGTCTGTAAGAATGGTCACAATTATTCTACGCCAAGAACCATTCACGCCCACTGCTTAAGTCCGGTTTCATGCCCCACTATAATGTTTGGACCAAGCACGGAGAAAGAGGGGTTATGATGGAAGACAATGAAGAAGAAGAGGACGACGACAGCTATCCCGCCATGGGTTCCCTGAATACGATGATACAACAATGGGGAAGAAGCTGAGCCGTAATGCGGAAGAAGCTGAGCCGCAATGCGGGAAGAAGTTGAAGAAGAGGCATCGATGAGCCCGCTGATGATCTAGGTCGGGCCATTGCCGATGCAAAGAGAAACTGCACAAGTAATTTGGAGAAGAAGAAGTTGCAGCGCATGTTAGAGGATCACAAAAAATTGTTGTACCCGAATTGCGTAGGTGACAAGAAAAAGCTGGGCACCACACTGGAATTGCTGCAATGGAAGGCAGAGAATGGTGTATCTGACAAGGGATTTGGAAAGTTGCTGGTAATGATAAAGGATATGCTTCCAAAGGACAACGAATTGCCCGAGAGTACGTACGAAGCAAAGAAGGCTGTCTGCCCTCTAGGGTTAGAGGTGCAAAAGATACATGCATGCCCTAATGATTGCATCCTGTACCGCGGTGAGTACGAGGATTTGAACGCTTGCCCGGTATGTGGTGCATTGCGCTATAAGATCAGCCGCGATGAGCCTGGTGATGTCGAGGGCGAGCGCCCCAAGAAGAAGATTCCTGCCAAGGTGATGTGGTATTCTCCTATAATACCACGGTTGAAACGTTTGTTCCAAAACAAAGAGCATGCCAAGGCGATGAGATGGCACAGAGAAGACCGTAAGAAAGACGGAAAGTTGAGAGTACCACGACGGGTCAAGTGGAGAAAAATCGAAAGAAAGTACGGGAAGGAGTTTGCAGATGACGCAAGGAGCGTATGGTTTGGTCTAAGCGCAGATGGCATTAATCCTTTTGGGGAGCAGAGCAGCAACCATAGCACCTGGCCTGTGACTCTATGTTTGTATAACCTTCCTCCTTGGTTGTGCATGAAGCGGAAGTTCATTATGATGCCAGTGCTCATCCAAGGCCCTAAGCAACCCGGCAATGACATTGATGTGTACCTAAGGCCATTAGTTGAAGAACTCTTACAGCTGTGGAATGGAACAGTGTACGGCGTGGGATGAGCACATGGGGAAGAATTTGACCTCAAGGCGTTGTTGTTCGTGACCATCAATGACCGGCCTGCTCTCAAGAACTATTCAGATGACAAACAAGGGATACCGCGGATGCACGCACTATTTGGATGATACCGACAAAGATATATTTGAATAGTTGTAAGAAGAATGTGTACCTGGGACATCGTCGATTTCTTCCGAGCAGGCATCCTGTTGGGGATATTACCACTAGGTGTAAACCGGCCAGCCTGGGCCGGGTTAACTCCGTTAGTGGTATAAGCAGAGAAAGGACCAAGGCCTGTAGTCGGTTTAGAACTTGTAGCCGTAAACCGGCCTGATGTATAACTTGTATTGTAAGTTAGAATAGAGAGATACCAACCGGGATACGAATATGAACGGTTGGGACTCTATGAACCGGCAAAGCGCCACCCGTGTATATAAGGGGACGACCGGCGACGGTTCAAAGACAGACAACCACAACTCGAGCCTAGGCGGCTTGTTTTCTCCTAGCCATCGAGACCACATCAATTCCATCACAACTAGACGTAGGCTTTTACCTTCATCGGGGCCAACTAGTATAAACCCTTGTGTCTTTGTGTCCGCTTAACCCCTTCAAGTAAACCCGTAGCGATGGCTCCACGACTAAGTCCTTTCACTAGGACATCTGCCGTGACAAATCCACGACAGTTGGCGCCCACCGTGGGGCTATCGCACGATGGTTTGACGATCTTGGAGGGCAAGCTCAAAGGACTCGAAGGCTACGTCGTGGGCCGGATGACCAAGATTCGTCGTGGCCGGATCTACATCGACGATGCAGGATGGGGTCCCGAGGCCGATTCAATTGAGTACGGGTACCGGGTCCCCTTTGGTGGCATACACGTCTTCATCGACAAGATCGGGGAGCCTGGGCCTGAGCCGGACATCTGCACCGACCTCGTCGAGATGGCTCAGCGTGCGAGACCTACCCAGGCTAAACCGGCTGTGAAGCGTGTCTTCGTTGTGGTCATTCACGGAGGAGAACACGACGCCGGTTCAGAACATGGTAGTGAGACCGTCGTCTATTCCGGCGACGAATCTTCAACAAGAGAGACTGAGTCATTGTACCAGTTGCAGGATGATATGATCAGGGCTGTTCCGATGGCGGCAGATTCCGGACCCCCTGCCGATCAACCGGTTGAATATTCATGGCCGTACGCAGCGGCGAACCACTCTTCTACCGTGGCAGCGATGCTTCGGGTCGGCAGCGGCGATGGCGGCAGGGCAGGAGGCCCGAGCGCCCGCCGTTCAAGTTCTATCAGATCTGTTTGAAGCACTAGCTGCGCCATGGCGAGGACAACCCGCGGATCAAAGCGGCTCATAATGCAGAAATTGCGAAGGTGAAAGAGCAGATCACGCAAGCCAAAGCGGATCTAGCGGCAGAGAAGGAGCGGATGGCTGCGGAGCGGGCCGCTCTAGACGCCCAGGCCTACAAACTCATGCTTGACCAGAGTGCGTCGCAAGAGGTGTTGAAGCGAAGTATAGATCACGCCTACCACTAGGGTTTGATCGTAAATCTTTTCAGAGCCTGTGAGCTGGACCCAAGAATCCGCCCCAAAGACCGTGGAGGCAAACCGGATTGAGGCGCCAGGGGCGACGGTCCAACCTCGCCTGATGGAGCCTCCTCAGCAGAATACCGTGTTTCTCCCTCCGTTCGACACCCCGTGTCATTACTCTAATCCTATGGACAATCTTGTCGCAGCCGCCACGATTGGAGGCTATCGATCGAAGGGGACTCACCACAAGCGGTCGAGACACGTCGAGTTAAGGAGCTTCTCCGGACCGCACTGATTCAACAGGAAGCATATTCATATAGCCGTGATCGGATTCACTCTACGCCCGCCCAAGCCGGAGCTATAGCAGTAGCGTGGATGAACCGCCATATCAGCAACGCGGACCGTGAAACGCCCGTGGCAATAACCCGGCGGTGGTGTTCGTGATGCTCGGAGGTGGTGGATCGGCCCGGCGCCAAGAGAGGCTGAATTAGCAGCGCAGGATGACGCGGGTCAACATACACCGGTTCGCCCTACCACCTTCGCCGGACCAGGAGTCGCATCCGCTTTAGGGGTGCCCTGTTTGATCCCCGCTTTACGCAATGTACGCCTGCCTAAAGACTTTAAGGGTCCACACAAGGTGCTGAATTACACCGCCGATTTGTCCCCTGAAGCGTGGGTTGAAAGTTATGAGATGGCTATGGAGATGCAAGATGTGGATGAGGCCGCGTGTGCAAAATACTTCACCATGATGCTTGAAGGCACGGCTCGTACTTGCTTGAAGAGCCTACCGCCCAACTCTATCAGCTCATGGGCCCAGTTACGGGCCCGGTTTATCCAGAATTTCAAGGATACATGTAAGCAGCCCAAGTCCATAGTAGACCTAGCGGCTTGTGTCCAGGAGGAAGGGGAGTCAACGACCCGTTGGGTACGCCGTGTTTCGGAGATTTTGCACTCCTCTGACAGAGGATCGCCGACTCGCAATCTTAACCCTAGAAGGCAATCGCCGGTTTGAGCCTTTAAAATTGAAATTGGGGCGCATGAAGCGGTTTCAGAATGACATGGGAACCCTCATGGCCGCTTTGGTGAAGTATGCTGATTCGGATAGTACCAAGGATCCCGAGGCTGATGATGATGAAGCAGGGAAGGGAAAGAAGAATGGCAACTCCAAAGGGCAACTGTACAAACCGGCGGGTCATGGAAACGGAGGCAAGCGCAAAGCGGATGGCAACATGGATTTCGTGGCCAATACTAATGCACAGGACAGGGGGCAGCGGCGCAGAGCGAATCGGGGTCCAAATCCTAATGCAAGCCGTTTGAATTACTTGTTGAATCAACCTTGCCCCAAGCACGGGACGAAGGAGTCGCCAGCTAACCATCTCTGGAAAAATTGTTATATTATGCAGGAGTTCAAAAATTCCAGTGCTTTCCGGTATGACCAGGGTCGTGGCGTTCAGATCCGTTTCACGGGCCGGGTCACGATGGAGCTCCGGTTCAGGTCTTAATCAGGCAGTCACAATAATCGAATAATCGAACAGCCAAGAACAAAGAAGCAACAGCGGTCGGGTTATCGAGCCAACCAAAGCAGTTGAACAATGGGCAGGATCATGTTTTCACAACTAGCTTGGATAAGCGCGACCGGAAGCTTCACAAGCGAGCAGTGAACTCTGTTGAACCGGCCTTGCCACGTTATTTACGCTGGTCGGAGCAGCCTATCGTGTGGAGCAGAGAGGACCATCCCCCCCGGGTTGATAATCCGGGCCAGCTAGCATTAGTGGTAGACCCTCAGGTGGGGGGTTATAAGTTCACTAAGGTGCTTATGGATGGAGGAAGTAGTATTAATATACTATACTATGAAACTTTCCGTCGCATGGGTCTAACAGACAAGGATCTCAGACCGTCCAATACAGTGTTCCATGGCGTAGTACCGGGCAAATCTGCTTATCCTGTTGGTAAGATAGCCCTGGATGTGGCTTTTGGAGACGAGCACGATTCCCGGTCTGAAAAACTAACCTTTGAGGTAGTGAAGATCCGGAGTCCATATCACGCTTTGTTTGGGCGACCGGCTTATGCTAAGTTCATGGCACGACCGTGTTATATCTACTTGCAGCTCAAAATGCCGGGTTACAAGGGAACGATAACGGTGCATGGAAGCCGCCGGGTCGCTTTGGAATGTGAGGAAGGTGATGCAGCTTATGCAGAGGCGGTCTGTGCCACGGAGGAGTTGAAGTTCTATAAGGACAATGTTGATCCGGCAGATATGACCCCTTTAAAGAAACCAACTACAGAGCATGAATCGGATCTGAAGTTTAAATCGGCAGCTGAGACCAAACTTGTTGACTTCGTGCCAGGCGATTCGTCCAAGCAGTTCACTGTCAGTGCCAATCTGGATCCTAAATAGGAAAGCGCGCTCATCGAGTTCATCCGTGAGAACCGGGATATCTTTGCATGGAAGCCATCTGACATGCCAGGTGTACCGAGGGAACTCGCTGAGCACACACTTAATGTGGATAATAAGTATAAACCGGTGAAACAGTTCCTCCGCCGGTTTAACGAAGAAAGGCGCAAAGCCATTGGAGAGGAAGTGGCCAGGCTTTTGGCAGCTGGCTTTATCATTGAAGTCTTTCATCCGGAGTGGCTTGCTAATCCGGTGCTGGTCCTTAAGAAAAACAGCACTTGGCATATGTGTGTGGATTACACAGATCTTAACAAGGCCTGTCCAGCGGATCCTTTTGCCCTCCCTCGCATTGATCAGATTATTGATGCCACAGCAGGTTGTGAGCGTTTAAATTTTTTGGATGCGTACTCTGGATATCATCAGATCAAAATGGCGGTTAAGGACCAGGAGAAAACAGCGTTTATCAGTCCCTTTGGAGCCTTCTGCTATGTATCTATGCCTTTCGGGGTCAAGAGCGCCCAGGCTACTTATCAGCGGTGTGTACAGAATTGCCTGCATACACAAATTGGCCGCAATGTGCATGCTTACGTGGATGATATTGTGGTGAAATCAAGACAGAAGGAGACACTGGTGGACGATTTGAAGGAAACCTTTGACAACTTGCGTATTTACAAGATGATGCTTAATCCGGCCAAGTGCGTCTTTGGTGTTCCGGCAGGCAAGTTATTGGGGTTCCTGGTATCTAACAGAGGAATTGAGGCTAATCCGGAGAAAATTAAAGCTATTACTTCCTTGGCATAACCGAAGTGTATCAATGATGTTCAGTGTTTGGCGGGCAGAATCGCTGCGCTGAGCCGGTTTATCAGCCGCCTCGGAGAAAAGGCCATCCCTTTGTACCAGATGCTGAGGAAGACAGATAATTTCGTCTGGAGTCCGGCTGCTGATGAAGCATTTGAGGACTTAAAATGGCAATTGGCCAATCCGCCTGTTCTTGCGGCCCCGGTTGACAAGGAGCCGCTGTTGTTATATGTTGCAGCCAACGCTCGAGCAGTTAGCGTGGCTATTGTGGTAGAACGCAAGGAGGCAGGCAAGGAATATCCGGTTCAGCAGTCGGTTTATTATATCAGTGAGGTGCTTATTGAGTCCAAGCAAAGGTATCCGCATTGGCAGAAGCTAGTCTATGGTGTTTTCATGGCCAGTCGGAAATTGAAGCAGTATTTCCAAGGGCACCCTATCACGATGGTCGATTCAGCTCCTTTGGGTGATATCATACGTAACCGGAGGCGATCGGCGGATTGCCAAATGGGCCATAGAGCTTGGGCCGCATGGACTAAAGTATATACCACGGACAGCGGTGAAATCTCAAGCACTTGTTGATTTCATTAATGATTGGACGGAGTTACAAGCACCAGAGGAGAAGCCGGATCACACATATTGGACTATTCATTTCGATGGATCCAGGCAGTTGGAAGGCTCGGGGGCTGGAGTCGTTTTCACTTCCCCGCGAGTTTTGTTATGTTCTCCGCTTAATGTTCCCTTGTACTAATAATGCAGCTGAGTACGAATCCTCGCTCCATGGTCTCCGGATGGCTAAAGAGATGAACTTAAGCCGGGTTAAGTGCTTTGGTGACTCGGACCTGGTGGCTCAGCAAGTATCTGGCACTTGGGATTCCAAGGACCCGCTTATGGCCGCATATCGTCGAGAAGTGGATAATATTGCGGGTTGCTTCAAGGGTTATCAAGTGGATCATGTGGATCGCCGGAAGAACGAAGCGGCGGACGCTTTAAGCCGGTTGGGTTCTCAGCGTAAACCGGTCCCGCCTAATGTCTTTTTGGACGTATTGTACAACCCGTCAGTCCAGCTCCCTGGTGAAGTGGATTTGGCTATTCCTGACCCGGAGGCCCAATTGGTGGCAGCACTTCATGCTATTCCGGATTGGACGGTTCCTTTTCTTGTGTATATGACTCGAGGGGAATTGCCAGAGGATGAGATACTGGCCAGACAGATAATCCGGCGCTCCAAGTCTATGACGATTCTTAATGGTGAATTGCATCATTGCAGTGTATCAGGGGCATTTCAACGTTGTGTTTCTCCTGAGGAAGGCTGTGAAATCTTAAGAGAAATCCATGAAGGATCGTGGACATCACGCCGGTTCAAAGTCTCTCGTGGCAAAGGCGTTTAAATCACGAGTTTTATTGGTTGATGACACGCCGATGCGGAGGACTTGGTTAAACGGTGTGATGGATGTCAGAAATTTTCAAGGCGTGCTCATGTACCGGCACAAGAGTTGAGGATGATCCCAATAACGTGGACGTTTGCAACTTGGGGGCTGGATATGGTTGGACCCTTTAAACGATCCAAGGATAAGAAGACCCACCTTCTGGTGGCAGTAGACAAATTTACCAAGTGGGTTGAAGCGGAGCCTGTCAGCAAGTGTGATGCAGCAACAGCGGTGCAGTTCATCAAAAAGGTGATCTTCCGGTTTGGCTTTCCACACAGTATCATTACTGATAATGGTACTAATTTATCCAAGGGTGCTATGAAAGAGTTCTGCGAACGTGAGCACATCCAGCTTGACGTGTCATCAGTGGCTCACCCCCAGTCCAACGGACAGGCAGAACGAGCTAATCAAGAGATCTTACGAGGCATCAAACCCCGGCTTATGGTTCCGTTGCAGAGGACACCGGGATGCTGGGTTGAAGAGCTACCATCTGTGCTATGGAGTATCAATACTATGCCAAACCGGTCCACTGGATACACACCGTTCTTTATGGTCTATGGAGCAGAGGCAGTTCTCCCCAGCGATATCCGGCACGACTCGCCTCGTGTGGTGGCTTATGTTGAAGCGGACAACGAGACGGCACGGCAAGACGCTTTGGACCTATTGGATGAAGAGCGTGATATGGCGGCTGCCCGTTCGGCGATTTACCAGCAAGATCTTCGGCGTTATCACAGTCGCCGGGTTAAAACCAGAACCTTTCAAGAACGAGATTTGGTGCTTCGGCTCATCCAAGACCAGACAGATATGCACAAGTTATCCCCGCCTTGGGAAGGACCTTTTTGTGGTCAGCAAGAATCTGCACAACGGATCATACTATCTGATTGATATTCGAGAGCATCAAGACTCACGCACATCAGAGGAGGAGACCAACAGGCCGTGGAACATAGCTCATCTTCGGCCTTACTACACTTGAGCCATCGGCTCTATTTATGTACATATCATGACAATGTATATATTATCTTCGATATAATAAAACCGGAGCCTCAGCTAAAGCGGGGTCTCTGTCTTTCTCATCATGCGTGGTTACATGGAGTGATTCTTTTTAAAGCGCCTCCGGTTTACCCCTTGACATTTGTTTTTATCACTTGGGGGCTTGGTGGTGTCCGAACCAATGCAACACCTCTTGATAGGCTTAAAGCCACAGATCATTTGGGGACACGGTCAAGTCTGAACCGGTCACGCCTCTTGGTCGCCCTACAGGGCGAGTCATTTGGGGCTTGGTCGAACCCAACCAATGTCATGCCACTTGGCGGCGATTACACGAAGTCTTTTGGGGACCTGGCCGACCGGGCACCATCGCTACGCCTTCGGGAGCTTGGTTGCGTCGACCATGGTAATGCCATCTGACCAGCTCAGTAAAGCTTTTCTTTTGCAAAAAGTTGTTGCCTTTGTTGCCATATTTTTTCATAATTGGTATTCGATTTTTTGTTGCGTTTTTTAAACCGATAACGTTTTTATCCGGTTCAACTGTCAATTACAAATTGACAGAATACGGTAAATCTTAAACCAGAGGTTATCTACCCGGTTTTCCTTTTTTTGTTATCATCATTGAATAACAAGGGGCCTTGTGCTGATTTGGCACGGTTTATATGGGAGTTGTTCTCTCCCCGCTTTACCGACGGTAATGGTTTTTAAAGGCCTCCGCTTTAAGCTTGGCTACGCCAGCTTCATGCCCAGATATGGCAGGTATTTGTATCACATATTTGTTGGATTTCTGACACATATATTCAATATCATAAACCGGCTGGCGGTATCACCGCCACCGAGGTTCAAATTTTTCCGGTTGCAGGAAGTACGAATCAAGCAAAAGTTTCACTACTTATGCACGAAGGCATATTCAAAACGGAAGTATTAACTAAAGTTATTACAAGGCAACACGGTGCCCAAGTAAGATCATTGTTCTTTGGGCAACCGCCAACGACAGATATTTGAACCGGCCTCCGGTTCAAGCTCGCTCTTCATCCTCCGCCGCTTCCGCTTCCTCGTCTCTACCCATTGGCTGGAAATCAACAGTGGCCCAGTCGATTCCCATTAACGCTTGAAAAACAGCTTCTTCATGGATCAGGGAAGACGGTTCAATATCAGGGGCGTAGGTATGCTTACGGATTGGAGGGATCGGATTTTCCGCTTCAAAAGTTGGGGCTAGCACTCGCTTGTTCTGGTCATTGTATTGTGCTTGATAATGCTCCAAATCTGCTTCTTCGGCCAGCTGACAAGCCAGAGGGCGCACTGCACGGTTTATTGGCCATAAATCCTCTTCATTAAAATCAGAACCATCTTCCTTCACACTGGGGTAGCCTTGAGCTGCTTCCACCGGGTCAAAATCTGGTACCCATGCCTTGGCTCGGATCAAAGCATTAATAGCTCTGGTCCGGGCAGCAGATTTTTTCACCTCCTCAATCCGGGCAGGAAGCATGGACAACCGGTTCAGAGTATCTTGGATCAAGGAAGGTGTCGGGTTGTTATGCGAGGCTGTGGTGATGATACGCTGGGCTCCGGTATATAACTGTTCTACTAAGGTGTAGACAGCCTTCAGTTTATTTCGCACATCGTTTCCTAAGTGCCCAATGCGTGTGCCTACAACAGTAAAGAGTTAGTCTCAAACCGGAGTTATGCTACAGCGGGTTCAAAACATCACAACGGTTCAAAGGAGCTTACCAAAGATTGCCGCAGTCATAGAGTGTACTTGCCGCTTTACGGCTGTCAGATCATCTACCACCGGTTTAAGGGCAGCTTCAGCATTTTCTGCTCGTTTGATTAAATTGGCCTTCTAAGTGGCCTGCATAGCTTTGTTCTTTCGGAAGCCTTCCTTCAATTGTTCAAGATGGCGCTCAAAGCTTGGTTAATTCTTTCTTGGCCTTCTGTTTCGCCTCGCTGGGTTTTCAACGCCTCTTGTAAATCGGCAATCCGTCCTCCTTGATTTTCACCTCACCTGTATCGATAGTATGTTCAAGAAGCAATTGAGAAAGTCAAAGTCTCAACCACACAACAAAGTTATATGCTTGACACTTGGGGCTAATGTACCTTCGATTTTATATATCTGCTAGATGGCAAAGTCCCAAGCTCAATACAAGTATTCAACTTGGCACTTGGGGGCTAATGGCTATTTGATCTACGATGTTTCCAAAGGCAGTTTTATTGAAGCCCGATTTAAGTATGCAAGTTAAACCAGCCCTTGGGGGCTATGCAGGTGGATTTCAAAGTTGTTATGAATATATTCAAGTCCCTGCTTGATCAAGATTACAAACCGCCCTTGGGGCTAGACGAATCGATATAATGGCGATAAGTAAAGGAGTGGGTTACCTCAAACTTGTCTCTCATTAACTTGACCAGGCCAGCTTCATAGTCACGGCTAGTATAAAGCCGGTTTAAATAGCCGTAATGAAGGTCTTGGGCGCTCGAGCAGCATATGTCTCGATTCAACATCCCATTTTCCTTTATTCAAAGCGGAAAAATCTTCTTTTACAGTGTGCCTAGTTAAAGTTGCAGGATTCCCCGGTTCAGAACGGCCCATACCAGTAATTACAACGTCATCATCTTTGGACTCGACGGATTGTGTGGGCACGGCCGTTTTGTCAGCAGGACTGTGGGATATATCAAACCGGACGGTGCCGGTAGGTGGATCGGCAGAGGTTGAAGTGTTAACAGGCCTTTCTTCGGGAATAATAGCATCTTGAATCGGAGGATCATTGGGAATGTCTTCAGAGGCAAAATTTTCAAGATCTGGTGCTCTCTCATGATCTAAGGCGGCATCTTCTTCAGCAGTTTTATCCAAACGGGTGTTCTTGCTGGGTTTCGGTTTGGTTCTAAGAGACAAAGAGTCAGGGAAAAGCATAACCATTACACAATATATTAGAAGCATATGGTCGTTTGGCTTACCCGGCGGCTATCTTCAATGGTGGTAACTGAGTGGCCGTTGATTCACCAGAGGATGAATGGGAAGTGACCTGATAATCGGAGTCGGACGGATTAAGAGGTTGACGGAAGAAACCCGCTTTAGAATTTAAAGCAATAAAAAGGTCGGAGACCTCGGAGCGGCGCTTTCGAACCGGGTTGTTTGGTAAACCGGCAGAGGTAACTACCTGTCCACTGTGCCGGGTTGTGCGGCGAGCTTCATGTTGCTGCGTCTTCATAAGAAATTTGGGATCCAAATAAGCAAGAGGGTGAGAAAAATTAACTTTCCGGTTTGCCTGGCGAAATTTTGGCAAAGGCAAATTTGCTGAATCGGAAGAGAGAATAGTTACCTCAGCGAATCCTGCATTGCTGGCCTCAGCGTCGTCCTGACAAGCATCATCATCAATAAGGCGTGTAAAAAGCAAGCCAAGAGAATCAAGTTCTACCTCAAGATCCGGATTACCCACATCATCGTCAATGGTTGGGTCAGATGAAGCAGTGGTCTTTCTCTTATGGGCTGGTTTCTTGACAACTTTGGTTTTGGGCCGGGTTGGCCGCCCTGCTTTCTCCGCTTTATCTTGTGAAAGTTTCTTGCTCCAAAACGGATTATCACCCTGGATCAGAAATAATTAAATGTTAGATACATGAAGCAGTAACAGGTTTAATGATGGAACAACTAAAAACTTACCGCAGGTGGTTTGTTGGTGGTGCAGTAAGGAGCTAGACCGGTTTGAGCACAGAGGTGCTCCGGTTCATTCAAGCATCTTTTTACCGAGTCAGAACTTCATCATCGAGAGTTGGAGTTTGGCGGTCGGAGTGGGTCGTCGACACTATCAGTGTACTGGCACATCAAACCGGAGCGCCGGCTCAGAGGCAGTATGCCCCATGATAACCAGCAGCGTGCAAGGTCTATTCCCGTCAAACCGTTAGCCATAAAAGCTCGGAGCTTGGACAGTTGCGGGGCATATTTGCTTCTATCTTTGGCGCTCAATCTTTGTGGAAACGGATGGGTGTTGCTTAGCCGCTCTAGACGAAAGCTAGGTAAGGGATTTTCATCTTCAGGAGAAGTATCTTTGCAATAAAACCAAGTCGCATTCCACTCCTTGGGGTGAGTATGGAGTTTGATGTGGGGATAGGTGATCTCCTTCCTCTTTTGAATAGCCATGCCACCCAATTTAGTATTGGGCCCGTCGGTGAATTCAGTGCGACGGTTTAGATGGAAGAGGTCTCTAAACAGTTCAATAGAAGGTTCCTCTTGAAGATATACTTCAGATAGTACTTAAAAGTGGCATAAATTGGTGACGGAGTTGGGGCCAATGTCCTGGGGACGGAGCTGAAAATTGGCTAACACGTCCCGGTAAAATTTTGAACCGGGCGGTTTGAAGCCCCGGGCCAGTGATCTGCGAAGACCACAACTTCTCCTTCCCGGGTGTGGAGGACATTCCTCTCCGTGGACCCTCCAAAGGATCTGTATCTTTGTCATCTAAAGCGCCAATCGAGACTAGATCATTCAGTTTGTGACTCGTGACGCGAGAAGGAACCCAGCTTGCATTCATACACTTGTTTGGCCATGATAAGATCTACAAGAAATAATTGATCCGGTTTAAGAGCATGCTTGATACAAGGTGTTGATCTAAGTTATGATAAACCGGAGGCGGTGTCTATAAACCGTTTCTGTGATATGATATCGTGGATTTCGGCGGTTCAACAAGGGACTAATGATATATATGTGCGGTTTAGCAGTCTTTTCCTATGGTGAGTTAAACCGCCTAATCTAGGCTTTGGAAGCAATTGAAGCTATGGATAATTAGTATACAGAAACAAGTTTCACAAACATCCTATTATGGCTGCGGATCAAACGTGAGCTTACAGAAAGCAGAAAATATTTCGAGGAATAAGGCAAAACAGAAGTGAGCTATAGAGCAGGTATATGCGGAAGATCTGTGGGCTTAGATGAGAAGACTACAGCGGATGCGCAAGGATCACTATTAAAAGCAGCACAGGTTCATGGATTCATTCAAAATCAAAACAACAGATATGAACATGCGAAGAACACAGCACAGAACTGGAACCCTAAAAGACAGATCTAGGTCAAGAAAGGGAGGAAGCTTACCGGGAACGGAGAAGACACGGAAAGAAGCCGCAATGCTCTGGTACGATCAGGTTGATGCAGCGGCCTAGGACGAGGCGAAAGTCGACGACGGTGGCGGAGCTCCAAGACCAGCGGCGCGAGGAAGACGAAGGAGAGAGGACGAAGGGAAAGAAAGAAATGACCCTTTGGTCCTATTTATACAGCGACAGAGCTAGGTCAAGCGCGCGGATCCAGGAACTGTCATTTAAAGAAGGTGTTATAAATGATAAGATGACGTCATGCCGGTTTACAGTAACCAGAAGTGGTGACGACACGGCGATTTACCAACTACTAGAAGATGTCCAAGATACAAGCTTTGTGAAGGATTGACATGAACCAGTTCAAATCAATCTGGGGCCTAATGTTGGGGATATTACCACTAGGTGTAAACCGCCAGCTCGGGCCGGGTTAACTCCGTTAGTGGTATAAGCAGAGAAAGGCCCAAGGCCTGTAGTCGGTTTAGAACTTGTAGCCGTAAACCGGCCTGATGTATAACTCGTATTGTAAGTTAGGAATAGAGAGATACCAACCGGGATACGAATATGAACCGGTTGGGACTCTATGAACCGACGGGCGTCACCCGTGTATATAAGGGGACGACCCGGCGACGGTTCAAAGACAGACAACCACAACTCGAGCCTAGGCGAAGCTTGTTTGCTCCCTAGCCATCGAGACCACATCAATTCCATCACAACTAGACGTAGGCTTTTACCTTCATCGAAGGGGCCGAACTAGTATAAACCCTTGTGTCTTTGTGTCCGCTTTAACCCCTTCAAGTAAACCCGTAGCGATGGCTCCACGACTAAGTCCTTTCACTAGGACATCTGCCGTGACAAATCCACGACACATCCCGAAAGAAAGAAAGGCAAGCATTTCAAAGGTGAGGCGGATCACCGGACGAAGCCTCGCCATCGTACTGGTGCTGATGTACATGATATGGTCAAGGATTTGAAGGTGATATTTGGAAAGGGTTCTGGCGGACAACCTGTTCCGAAGGACGCGGACGGACGCGCACCCATGTGGAAGAAGAAATCTATATTTTGGGACCTGCCATATTGGAAAGACCTAGAGGTCCGCTCCGCAATCGACGTGATGCACGTCACAAGAATCTTTGTGTGACCCGGCTTGGCTTCTTGGGCGTGTATGGGAAGACAAAAGATACACCTGAGGCACGGGAGGACCAGCAGCGTATGCACGGAGAAGACGGCATACATCAGGGTCATGCATGCTACGCTCTTACCAAAGAAGAGAAGGAAATCTTCTTTGAATGCCCGCCAAGATAAGGTACCGTCGGCTGCTTCGTCAAATATAAAGGAATAATAAACATGGCAGAGAAAAAGTTCCGAACCTAAAGTCTCATGATCGCCACGTGATTATGACGCAACCGCTTCCGGTTGCATGGAGGGGCTTCTACCGAAAATGTTCGATTAGCCATTGTGAAGCTATGTGCATTTCTCAATGTAATCTCTCGAAGGTAATCGATCCGAAATCATACCAAGGTTACTGTAATGATTTGGTGCAATGTCTTGTCGGTTTCGAGTTGGTGTTCCCACCATCCTTCTTCAACATCATGACGCACGTCCTAGTTCACCTATCTTGAAGAGATTAACGTTTTGGGTCCTGTATTTCTACACAATATTCCCTTTGAGAGGTTCATGGGAGTCTTAAAGAAATATGTTCATAACCGTGCTAGGCCGTAAGGAAGCATCTCCAAGGGCCATCAAAATGAGGAGGTCATTGAGTTTTGTATTGACTTTATTCGACCTTAAGCCGATTGGTGTTCTGAATCGCGGCATAAGGGCAAACCGATGGAAAAGGCACGCTAGGAGGGGAACAAATAATATGTATGGACGGACATTCTCTCACCTGAAGCACACTACACAGTTCTACAGAATTCCACCTTGGTGGCTCCAGATATGGATGAACACAAGAATTTGCTACGCCCAAACACCGGAGCGGTCTCGATGAGTGGATTACACGTGAACAAACCAGAGTTTCGCCAACTGGTTGCAGACACGTACCATGCATGACACCTCTATTGAAGATGACCTGTACTTGTTGTCCCAGTTACCATCTTCGAATATAATGACTTTCAAAGGGTACGAGATAAATGGTAATACATTTGACACGATCGCCCAAGATAAGAAGAGCACCAACCAAAATAGTGGTGTCCGCTTTGATGCAGAAACCAAGACGGGAAAGGAAACATATTATGGTTATACAGGACATATGGGAACTTGACTATCGACATGGTTTAAAGGTCCCTTTGTTTCGGTGCAAATGGGTCAATATGACACGAGGCGGGTAACGGAAGACCCGCATGCGGAATGACAACAAGGATCTCAACAATCTTGCGTGATGCGATTTAACCATTCGTCCTAGCCAATGATGTGGCACAGGTTTTCTATGTGAAGGACATGTCTACCAAGCCAAGAAAAGAAAAGATAAGGAAGCGAATGCATCGCACGATGAGCCAAAGCAGCACATAGTTCTTTCGGGAAGAGAAACATCGTGGGAGTGGATGACAAGACGGACAAGTCGAAGATTATGAAAAGTTTGATGAAATTGCTCCATTCACAGTGAATATTGACCCGAGCATCCCGTTAAATGATGAAGATTTTCCATGGTTACTGGCGCAAAGGGACACCTTGAAGAAAAAGTTTCACACCCAAAGATCCAGGATGTGATCGGCTTCACTATCATCACTTTCTTCGTGTTTCACACCCGGAGGGAATGTCTGTAATAGTTAGGGTAGTTATGTGTTTTGGCATTTGAAACGAAGAAATTTTATGTGCAAACAAATTCTTTTCATGCATTTACTGATTTTTTTCCCATTTAAATGACCCTGAAATTGAAAAGCAATTCAAATGAACTCAGTAAAAGGTTGAGAGTTGGCATGGTATCATAATTTCATACAAATAGCATGTGCAAGAAAGTAGAGAGGGTTACGGCAAAACTGGATGCACTTCGTGTACAAAATGGACAATCTCTTTCAAGTATCGTGGTTTTCATTTAAAACTGAACTGTTACAAAGGCATTTCATTTTTAAATAACCTAAGCATTACTAAATTGAATATAATGATAAAACACACTAATATTAAACATAAGAAAAAGAATCACTGAAAAACTTTTTCAAAGTTAAGTTATTCACAAACTAGTGATTCACACAAATTTCAAATAATTCAAAATTTAAACTATTCAAATTTGAAATCTACCGGCACTAATAGAAAGTTTGTAATTTTTGTACCTAAAGCAAAAATATTCACAAAGAAACTCTAAATACAGCAAAAACAACTCAAAAATAAATAAAACAAAAAATAAAGCAAAAAAAATAAGAAAAAAAAGCCCGCCATCGGGCCAAAGCGGCTGCACACGACTAGCGACACAACCTTTCGTTGGGCCAAGATGCAGGCCCGCCAAGGCCCTGAGAGGCCCACAAGGCGAGGAGGACAGGTAGGCCCAGAGGCCTGATTAGGAGAGGAGCTCGAGAGAGCTACCGACTGGGCTTATAAACCAGGCGGTAGCCCTCGACTAGCGAGGTGGGACTAAACTTCAAGACCACACTGCTGCTAATAAGATTTCTTTAGTACCGGTCGTGGCACAAACCGGTACTAAAGGGGTAATTTTAGTACCGGTTTGTGCCACCACCCGTACTAAAGGGGTCGCTTCCGCCGCTTGGCTGGCAAAACAGACCTTTAGTACCGGTTGGTGGCTCCAACCGTACTAAAGGTGCCTTCTATATAAGAAAACACTTCAAAATTTCGTCGGTTTCTCATCTCGCTCGCTTCTTCTCCTCTGCACCATCGCCCACCGCCCGCACGTCGCCGCCTCCCATCGCCGCTTCGCCGCCGCTTCGCTTCGTCGTCGCCGCCCTGTCGCCGCCCGTCCCCGTCTGCCGCCGCCTCCCTCGCTGCCGCCGCCTGTCGCCGCCCGTCGCCGCCTGCCCCAGACGTCCCCGTCCCCGTCGTCGTCGCCCCGTCGTCGCCGTGCCCGTCGCCATCCCCGTCGCCGCACGCCCCCCGTTGCCTCTCGCCTAGCCGGCCGGTGAGCGCGCACACACACACACATACATTTTTAGTTATAGATTTTTTCTGTTTTTAAGAAATTGTTAGACATTTTTCTGTTTTTTAGAAATAGTTAGAAATGTTAGAATTGTTAGATTTGTTAGAAATGTTTGAAATTGTAGAAATTTTTCTGTTTTTTAGTTATAGAAATATATAGTTATAAAAAAGTTAGAATTGTTAGAA
The DNA here is from genome assembly GCA_021437245.1 of Aegilops speltoides. Lineage (NCBI taxonomy): Eukaryota > Viridiplantae > Streptophyta > Magnoliopsida > Poales > Poaceae > Aegilops > Aegilops speltoides. Next base: position 515,324,753 of record CM038145.1, read on the forward strand.
ATTTTTCTGTTTTATAGTTATAGAAATAATTATAAAATGTTAGTTATATATATAGAAATGTTATAATTTTTTCTGTTCTTTAGTTATAGAAATATTAGAAATGTTCTAGAAATGTTAGTTATATATAGCATTGTTAGAAATGTTATAGAAATGTTAGTTATATAGAAATGTTAGAAATTTTAGTTATCAAAATCCAATCATTAAAAAATGTTACTTTTTATGGGCATATAGCTAGTATTTGTTCTCGACGATGCCCGCCCGCATCCTCGCCGTCGACCCGTCTGCGATGACGCCCAGCCGACCCATGTCCGGACTGGCTCTTGGGATGGCTTTGGGAGGTGCTGCTTGAGGGGCGCCGCTTGACGAGGAACCCGGCCGCGGGTCCGATCGTCGACCCGATCTCGTTTGGTGGCGTCAGCGTGGGCGTTTTGGTGCGGAGGGACCGGCCCAGCCGGAGGTGGTACGTCGCCGTGTCAGGGAGGAGGACGAGCACGCCCATCGCTACATGGTTGCGTTAGAGGGCGGCAGGTTCTCCAATACGTGGCAGTATCTTCGGGGATCTCACTTCAGCTATGATCCTGTGAGGGTTCCTTCTCTTTGGGTGTCCACTGCTCGCGCCGGAGGAACCGCGAGTGCCCTAGATTCTTCTGTAGTATTCAATCTTTATTAGCTAATAGCCAGTGATGTACTATTCAATATTATATATTATTCGAGACGATGTATTCGAGATTATATCTATTATTCTGGACGATGTATTCGAGATTATATCTATTATTCGAGATTTGAATACTAAATTGTTTTATATTTCTTTTGTATTAGTTAAACAAAAGCTATGGCAGACAATACCGACAGAGAGGGAGAACAGACCATGTTCGATATGATACGCGGGGCAGATGATAATCAAAATGAAGAAGATTATGACGGCTCCGAATTTATAAACAACACCGGAGAGGGTGATATGATATTTGATCACGACGAAGTCATGAATTATTATGACGATGACGAAGAACATGATCCTGAAACAACAAACACCGGCGAGGTATATATATTTATATAAGCAGGCATCTGGTGATCATCACATGTTTTAAATGACTTGAAGATATATTAACGAATTGATCTTTGTTCTTTCAGCCATCCGGATCGAGCAAATCTTCGCATAAAAGGAATAAACGAGGCCCGAACAAAAAGTTGAAGCCGGGCGTAAAGTACAATATCGAGGCATGCGGCCCTCTTGGCAAACCATTAGCGCCTAAGAAGATTGCGGACAAGTTCGTTCGTCGGTCATGGAGTTCTTGTGAAGGACCAACTCGATCGAACTTCAAGAATGGAGAGCGCCAAAGAAAGCGACGCCCGAGATGTTACTTATGTCGACAAGAATCAAAAGATCTGCTTTGGGATACTCTCATGGAACATTTCACCCTACCAGATCATTTCACGTAGCGAGATGTGCGAGAAAGTCAAAGAGGCTGCTCTTAAGATGATGGCGATCGCATTCAAGAACTACAAGAATGGTGAATGGAACAAGTACGTCAACGGAGGAAGGAAGACTCCAGATTCAAGGAACACTGGAGAACCAATGTGATCATTGGGCGATTTCGTGAAATTCAAGGATTCGGAATTAGCTAAGGAACGGTCGAGAATAAACAAGAAGAATGCCGAAAAAAGGATAAGTTCCATAAAGTGGGGCGGTGGCTATGCGGTGGCAATGCCTAAGTGGGATAAGTCGAGAAAGAGATGGAGGATGCAGGTGTCACTCCGGCTACTAAGAGCTGGCCCGCCAGGTCGGGACTTGGTTCTATGCGCATGGGGGAGTTGGACCGGAGGCGAAATGTTTCGACGAGGGCAAGTCTCAAGGGAGCCGACGATGCGATACTTGTTGCAATAGAAGAGGCACGAACGGGGTGTTCCAGCCCAACAGAGAACGACGAGCTTACGCGTGCCCTGGGAAATCCTGAACACCCGGGAAGAACACGAGGCAAGGGCGCTCTGCCGTGGTATGAGGGGTTTTCAGACTGGAACAACGACTACAGAACCCGTGCGAGAAAGAAGATTGCGGAGGAGAAGAAGAGGAAGATGGAGGAGGAGCAGAGGAAGCGGGACTATGAACGACTTCAAGGCCTAGAAGCAAGTCAAGCGGAATTGGCAGTCAAATTCCAGCGGCAGCAGGAGCAGATCGACTCACTTACCCATCAAAGGGGGTCTCAGCAGCTGCAGCAGCTAGCGGATGATCCAGCATTGGATAGCACCGGCCCATCCATGCCGAGAAGCAGCGTGGGTTCCGTCCCGGACGACCCAATGCTGGGTAGATACCCCGTGGATGACATCATGGAGAACACTAACTGCGAGCTACACGTCAAAATGAAGAACATATCCATGAAGGTGGCGGACGGCTGTGCTTTCACAAATCCCCCCAAGGCAACCTTCCATTGCAACCCGATTCCAGTAGGCTTTGCTCGTGTCGTGGTTGATGAGGTGCTGGACCCATATTCGGGCTACAGCTTGACATTCTTTGGAGGTGACGGCGGCGCTTTCTCGAGAGGCCAAACATCGTATCATCCTATGGAAAAGGATTGCATCATCTTTCCAAGGCCACCGACACCACGCCACCCGAGTCCTCGTCGAAGTCCGCCACCGAGTCGCAGACTCCGCTCCTCCAAGTCCGCAAAGTGTCGGGACAATCCTCCTCCTCCAAGTCCGCAAAGTGTCGACAATCCTCCTCCTCCAAGTCCACCACAGCGTCGACGCCCTCCTCCTCCAAGTCCGCACAACCTCAGCCACTCCTCGTCCAACTCAGTCCGTCGGCCGTCTCCGCCGCCAAGCAATCGCAGAAGAGACACCCGCAGCTATGGTGCGTGGCGGTATGAGTCGAGGTAGTACAGAAGTACAAAGGAGGCAAGCGATATAAATATGGTCCAAGCCTCAAGCCTCTTCCGCAGAGGTCTTATGACAAGTCCGAGGAGGAAATCACAGCCATATCGAAGGCCGAGGTGGAAGCCCATTTTGCACCAAAACCGCCACCGCCGCCAAGGGAGAAAGTGCCTGAGGAAAAGATTGACCACTTCATTCGTATGGCTCAACCACCAGCTTCCAAGCCTGTTGACACAGACTATGAGCGCCACATCAGGAAGTTAAATCGAGCACGTCTACAAAGGAAGGCGAGCACGTCTACATCGGGATCGAGCAAACAAGAAGCAGCTGCCAAAAATGCGGAAAACCATTCCCACCTGGGAGAACAGCGGCATAATCGATCCCTCGCTTGTTGTGCCAACAACAGGTGGCGTCTGGCGCCCCAATATTATTGTGGGCAAACGATTGCATGTTCCCGAGGTGGGCAATGTGGTAATAACGGAGGAGCATATAATGCAGGCTGAAGTTCTCAACATCACTGTTGGACAACTCCTCGAGATCGAGCCCATGCCTTTGCTTAGAGAGGATGAAGTAAAACGGAAATATGTCCAGAGCCAACCTTTGGTCGCGCCAGACAAGGTCAAGAAGCTCCCAACGAGAATGTATGAATTGCATCAATGGTACATGAACATGACCAAGATTTCAGATCGAGTGTCCCTCATGGTGAATGTCAAGAAGGACCATTACTACCATGAGAAAGGTGGGTCCGTTGAGTATTTAGAACTGTTTCAGTTATACAATCAGGACGCACTCGACAAATCTATCGTCAGTTGCTATTGTCTGTAAGTGATCTCTTTCTATAATTTAAGTCTCAAGCTAGCTGTAGTGATCCTTTTGATCAATCATTACCTGTAATTATCCTCACTATATTCTTTTCTGTGGTATTATGCAGGATGAAGATATATGAAATGAGAAAAGGTGGACGCTATGGCATTGGGTTCATTGACCCAAACACCGTTAATGAATTCACATGGAAGATAAATGAACATCATGCAAAGGAAGTAGAGGACAGCATGCTAGAGTTCTTGAAGTGCCTCAAATACAATGAAGATATACTACTTCCTTACCACTTTGGGTGAGTCACACTGTCTTGTACTACAAATTCTCTGTTTTTGCCTACTAGCTAGCTACATGTTTTTGCTTACATATGCCCGCTTAATTAAGACATGTAAACGTGTGTGCATGCAGATTTCACTGGGTCTTGTGTATCATTAAAGTTGACGACGGAACAGTTGAAATACTGAACTCATTAATCTCAAAAAACACTAACTTTAACACCTTGTATCGGATAGTCAACAGGTAATTTCAATCATTATTAACTATATATCTCGGCCTATTTAGTTCGTCATTTCATGATATGAACTATTTAATAACCCCTTTATTCATTTTCTTTGTCGCCGGGTAGGGCTTGGGCAAGATTCATCAGCGTCACGGAAGGTGAATGGAAACAAAAACTTCAATGGTTTCGACCCAAGGTAAGTAATTAAGTATTACTAGCTAGCTAGCTAGCTGCCATCTCTTTAATTATTATGCTTGATTAATTTTTATCTGATCAAATTCCATTCTCGTAAAGGCCCTGAAGCAGGCGCAGGGGACTGATCTGTGTGCATTCTGCGTTTGCGAGAACATTCGCATGATGGCGTCCGAAAGGAGCAGATCTCAAAGACAGCAATGGGTACGCTTGTCAGAACACTATTCACAATTTTTACACCATTATCGACATCTAGTCACACAACTAATACACATGCATATTGATCTCCTTCTTAACAGTTCAAAGAGGTGCGGGAGAAGCTCATAGAAACGGAGCGCGTAGAAGCACTTCAAGAGGAAATAGCGGGATTTTTGCTCAACCAGGTCATAAATCCGAATGGAGAATTCTATTACCCGCTACCGCCCCATGAAAACCACTTTCAATTGTCATCGTGTTCAAGGCACCAATTAGACTGGCTCCGAAGGCAACATTCATATGTAGGAGAAATTATATATAGCTATACATGTGTGTATGTGTGAATTAATTAATATGGTGGTTTAATTTGTGAGACATTGATGTGATATATATATGCATGATTGGTTCTACTAGAAATTATATATATATATATATATATATATATATATATATGCATAACGTGTACAATGTGTAGTATCGTAAAATACCAGCAAACGAAAAAGAATTAAAATGGAAACACAAAATTAAATGAAAAAGAAATCATAAAACTAAAAACCCACCAAACCTTATAGTACCGGTTGGTGTTACCAACCGGTACTAAAGGGCTCCAGGCCCCCGGAGCTGGCTAGTGCCACGTGGTTGCCCTTTAGCACCGGTTCGTGCTGAACCGGTACTAAGGGGGGGGGGCTTTAGTGACCACAAATTAGTGCCGGTTATGTAACCGGCACTATAGGTCCTTACGAACCGGTGCTAATGTCCGGTTCTGCACTAGTGCTTGGACCCTGTAACAGGGAAGTGTTAGTGGACGGACGAGCAACTGCAAACACCAGTCAAGAACCTTCGACACTATATTGATGCAGTGCAGCGAGGGACGTTCCTTCCAAACAGGGAGAAGGACGAGCTCACAATGGCCCTTGGGAATTCTGAGCACTCTGGACGGACACGAGGCACACCAGGCTCCATTCCGTGGAAGGTTGGTTTTCCGGACGTAGGGGGTTACAATACCCACGAGAGGAGGAAGAAATTGGAGCAGGACCAAATGCAGGCGCTGCACGAAAGGGTAATGGGGCTAGAGGAACGAGAAGAGGTACGAGAAGCAGCAGATCGCAACAAACGACCTGCCGAAGCTTCCCCCGAAGCTACCCCGCCATCTCAGCGGAGAAGCAGCGTGGCTTCCACCGAGCTGCTTCAGCCGGAGCATGTCTTGACGGCCTCGCCAGCTATCCGTGGATGGTATCACGGAGTCTCAAAATTGCCACATTATGGCGCGATGGATAAATTTGAAGGTCAAGGCGGGCTGTTGGCCAAGTTTATCCTAGTGGACCCGGCACAACTTATCACCGCCACCGATTCGGAAGGATTTGCTAAGGTGATGGTGGATGAAATAACGGAGGATTTGAGGACCTCGTGCTTGAGCACCCTACCGGTGAAGGGAGACTAGGCTGGGTTTTGCTCAAGACTCCATGCCTATGGCGAAGGAGCTCATCAACCTTCGAACTGGACGCCCCGCCTCCTCCTCCTCCTCCCGCGAGTCGGGCACTCCGCCTCCTCCACCGCCTCCTCCTCCGGCGAGTGACGATCAGGGCACACATGGCGGCACTCCGCCTCCTCCACCGCCTCCTACTCCGGCGAGTGACGATCAGGGCACGCGTGGCAACACTCCGCCTCCTTCTCCGGCGCGTGGCGACACTCCGCCTCCTTGTTCTCCGCCTCGCTAGCAAGGGCGGAAGAGACCCGCCGCCGCCCCGGCTGCTCCGGCGCGTCATAGTCCTTCTCCTCCGCCTCGTAAGCAAGCACAAAAGAAGACAGACGCCGCAGCCGCTCCGTCTGCTCCGGCGTCTAGCAGACAAGAAGAGAGAGGCAATACAGACACGGTCCACCTCTAAAGCCTCTAGAGAAGTTCTTGTCTGAGAGGACCAAGGAGGAAAATAATACGATCGTGCAGCCCACGTGAAGGAGTTCTTTGAAGGGGTGAAAGCAAAGAGACATCCACCTCCGGAGGAGAAGGTAGATCCGTGAAAGCAAAGTGCACTCGATGCCCGAGGAAACCACCAAAGTCTCCGCCGAGAACCAACTATGAGCGCATTCTTGAGCAGACATATCTCCAAGCCAAGCGGTCGGGAACTGTCGCTGATAAAAGGTCAAAAGAACAACGAGCAAAGGGGAAAAATTGCCCAGCTCGGCAAACAAGCACAGCAATCGTGCCCCCGCTCAATGTGTCTAATCCTCCGGGAACGGTGGCGGTTATGGCAATCTTGAAGATTACCGCTCGACGATGCACTTCCTGATTTCATGGAGGTGGACGATTCAGATCTGAGTACGGAAGCCTCTCGTCAAAGATGAAAAATCTCGACAACAATGATGCGAAGATTCCATAGTTGGTACATGAAAACCCGCAGAGAGTCCGAGGGACGAACAGTTTGTATCTGAACATTAAAGAGGAGCACGACCTCGTTTCAAATGATCTGTTGTGTGTTCCATTTGAGGAGTTCTTGAGTTCTTCAATCAAAAGGCCCTCGATAAATTAATGGTCTTTTGCTACTGCCTGTAAGTACTATTTCTGTCATTAAGTCTCTATATATAGCTCGGCTCTTTCATTGCATGTATTTATAATTAATTATCCTCAATATATTATGCAGACTGAAGATCGTCGAATGCAAAAAACAAGAAATTTATGATATTGGGTTCATTAACACAAATATCATAGATGTATTTCTAGTTGAAAAGAACGTTGAAGAGGCCGAGGACAACTTGCTACAATCGTTGATGAAAAATCAAAACAAAGATACCATACTCTTTCCTTACAACGGCCCGTGAGTGTTACTGTCGTGTGCATATTCTGTTTTCCTTATTACTCGAGCGAGGTTAATGTAATTGATGAGTTATGCATGCGTGCGCAGGTACCACTATATTCTTCTGGAGATTAAGCTTGAGCGTGGACTAGTAACCGTCTTAGACTCGAGACGGAAAGATCCCAGCACCTATGCGGACATGACTGAAATGCTCAGCAAGTAAGTTCAATCGATCATTATCGCACCATATCGGCAACTTTTTGTTCATTTCCTGATATCTCAAGTAATAATAATTATTTTCTTTGTCTTGCAGGGTTTGGAAACAGTTCACCGCACAAGCTCCGGGACTGCCGAAGGAGCTGCGATATGTATACCCGAAAGGAAGTACTACTGGCTAGCTAGTTGCGCGCATCTCTCATTGATTCTATAGCTATACTTTCATCAATGCCATTTATAATGCTTCATTATCAGTTTGATTGACCTTTATTTCTCGTAAAGTGCTTGTGGCAAGAGGAAGGAAATGATTTCTGTGGATACTACGTGTGCGAGTTCGTCCACAACGCGACTTTGAAAAACAAGCGGGGCTACTCTAGAAGACAATATGAAGTGCGTAAGCAATAATATTCACAATTTCATTTTATTACACCATCATTTTTGTTGAGTTTCATTCATATATATGTATTAATTAACCCCCTTCTTCAAATTAATTAGACGTGGCAGATGCGGGATGAACTCCTAGAACCAAATCGCATGAAAGCAATTCAAGAGGAATTGGCGGGATTCTTTCTTAAACACGTCATCAGTAAAGCCGGAGAATACTATGTGGAAGTTGATTTCAAATGCTAGAGGTTTGTAATTAAGAGATCTTATACATATTGTACATGTATGTAGCCAGTAAAAAACTTGTTGTTCAACCAATCTCTCGGAGAAGGAGAGGTCGATCGATCACTTCTCTCGATATGCATGACGAACTTCTGTACTGAATGGTTCTCTCGATCACTTATGTATATATACTACGTAGCGTCGACCAAGCATGGACATAAGAGAGGACACTTCTCTCTATTAATTAGCTAGCTAACACAATATACGAAACACCTAAATTAACCCCCAAAACCCCAACCCCTCCTTTCAAAAACAAAACAAAACCCCAGCCATGGAATGCAGACGCGTGGATGCCTTTTTTTGGTCCGGTTGGATCCACCAACCGGGACCAAAGGCCCTCGACTGAGCTCGGCGCCTGAGGCCACGTGGAGGCACATTGGTCCCGGTTCGTATTTGAACCGGGACTAATGGGTGGATGTATTAGTAAAGGCCCTTACGAACCGGGTCTAATGGGTGGTTTTCTACTAGTGAGGGGATCAAGAGACACAAATCCGATATGGCGCTTAACGTACCAGATAATGTTCGCTTCTTACGCAGCGCTCACTACTGAAGCAATTCAGCTGGCCCATGTAATGCACGTTCATTGGAGGCACTCATTCCGGTTTTGGAAAGCTACCGACCATTTTTTTTCTGGACCAAGTTTTGCGGGTTTTTTTTTGAATATGTGAACTTTTGTAGAAAATATAAAAAACCGTAATCTTTCGCAAATTCGTGAGTCCTTTTCAACTCATGAACTTTCTTTGAATCCATGAACTTTTCCAAATTCAGAATTATCCATTTTAATCAAATTTGTGACATTTTGCGCAAGTTTGCGAACAATTTTTGGTCCATGAAGTCTTTTCAAATTCCAAATCAGGATTTAAAAAAAAATCATGATTGTTTTCAAATCCATGAACTTTTTCTTAAATTCTTGAACATTATTGGAATCCACTATCAAATTAGAATAAGGATTTTTAATATTCTTAATTTTTTTCAAATGTGTGAACTTTTGTCAAATTTTGTGAACTTTTTCTCAAGTACTACATGGCTTTTTCCAAAACAATTCTACCGACAACGGATCTGGTCAGAGGTCAAAGGTTAACGGTCAGCTGGTCAAATAGTCTACCCATTGGGAAAAAATCGTAATTTGTCTACTTTTCCTATTTTTCGCTTTTTAAAATTTCATGAACTGAAAGAGAGCAGGTGGCAGAAATATCAAGCGGATAAAAACTGGAGCGAACAACATATGACACGGGAGAACAAGCCAAAAGGAGCAGTGGTGGCCGCCAAAAGAGTTCCCTGGCGCTGAAGGTGCCGACTAGGACCTCTCATCGTAGAATGGTTTGGCAACCCAACCCCAACCACCTGGGTGATAAGATCAAGTGGGCTGCAGCCCACGTCCTCTTTTTTCCCAGAAGTCTTATTCTTAAAACGTTGGTCCCAATTCTCTCGACAAAGTGTTCAGCTCAACGTCCCACTTAGCAATACATTTAAGTCTTCTCTCCCACTATGCCATGCAAAATCTTCCACATAAGAGAGTCATGCATTTAACTTATAAATTAAAATTAATTTTGCATTAGTCTATGCATGTAACGCTGCCATATCATATATTCATGTTAATCATCCTTCATATTTTTGTTCAAAATAACATTTTTAACTGCAATTCAAAAGTTTGTATTCTATTTGTAGACACTTTCTCCTATTGATTTTCAAGCTTATACTTTCTTTTCATTAGATTTAATTATTTTTAGCAACTACTTACGCATTTTTTTTAATAAAGTTACCGCAGCAACGCACGGTGAGAGAGTCATCCCCGCTATTCTGTTTATCTTGACATGCACACAGGCCAACCCAGCTATCACGCCATCTCGGCAAGCATGCAATTAAACTACTGAATTTCCCTGCTCTACCGTGATGCCATGTCATCACTTATGTTTCTATTTTATTTTATTTGCTTCAATTTACTAACCATGAGTTCATTATCTCCTCCATGCAATCGAGTTAAACTCCAACTAGGCGCGCCCCCTGCCTCGTGGACCCCCTGGAGCTCCACTGACCTCAACTCCAACTCCATATATTCATGTTCGGGGAGAAAAAAAAATCAAAGAGAAGGATTCATCGCATTTTACGATACGGAGCCGCCGCCAAGCCCTGTTCTTCCTCAGGAGGGCTGATTTGGAGTCCGTTCGGGGCTCCGGAGAGGGGAATCCGTCGCCATCGTCATCATCAACCATCCTCCATCACCAATTTCATGATGCTCACCGCCGTGCGTGAGTAATCCCATCGTAGGCTTGCTGAACGGTGATGGGTTGGATGAGATTTACCATATAATCAAGTTAGTTTTGTTAGAGTTTGATCCCTTGTATCCATTATGTTCTAAGAATTGATGTTGCTATGACTTTGCCATGCTTAATGCTTGTCACTAGGGCCCGAGTACCATGATTTCAGATCTGAACCTATTATGTTTTCATGAATATATGTGAGTTCTTGATCCTATCTTGCAAGTTCTGGTCACCTACTAAGTGTTATGATCTGGCAAACCCCGGAGTGACAATAGTCGGACACTTCCCGGTGAGGACCGTAGTTTGAGGAGTTCATGTATTCACTAAGTGCTAATGGTTTGGTCCGGCACTCTATTAAAAGGAGGCCTTAATATCCCTTAGTTTCCAATAGGACCCCGCTGCCATGGGGGTAGGACAAAAGATGTCATGCAAGTTTTTTTCCATAAGCACGTATGACTATATCCGGAATACATACCTACATTATATTGAAGAATTCGAGCTAGTTCGGTTTCACCCTATGTTATAACTGTTGCATGATTAATGCAATCCGACATAATTATTCATCATTGATCCATTGTCTACGAGCTCGTTTCATATTGATATTCACTAAGTTACTTCTTCGTTGCCATTGTTACGATTGCTACAGAACTGCTACTGTTACTTTTGCCACCATTGCCGTTACTTTCATACTACTTTGCTACTAAATACTTTGCTGCAGATATTAAGTCTTTCAGGTGTGGTTGAATTGACAACTCAACTGCTAATACTTGAGAATGTTCTTTTGGCTCCTCTTGTGTTGAATACTCTACCCTCGAAAACTGTTGCGATGCCCTATACTTGTGGGCTATCACGGTCCTCGCGCCGTGGAGCGAGTTGCTCCTCGCGCCCCCACGCCACCGTCACAATCCACGCCGGCTTCAGCGCCGGCACCATCTCCGGATGCCTCCTCGCCGGCTGTCGGCTCGCCAGCTGCCCCTTCGTCGGCCGCCTCGCCGGCTGCCCCTTCGCCAGCTGCCTTGCCAGCTCGCTGGCTATCCCGGAATTGTTGTTTCATCCCGTCATTCGGGCTCGAGCCGGCGTTCATCGCCCGAGTCTATGATACTCCAGCGATGAGTATCTCCTCACCGTCTCCACCACTGAGCCATCCCCGATCCCTACGTCCGCCAGAGTAGCCCTTCATGATCCTCACTGGCTTGCCGCGATGCAAGAAGAGTTCGACGCTCTTCAGCGGAACCGTACTTGGACACTGGTTCCTCGGCCTTCTCGCGCCAATGTCATCAGGGGCAAGTGAGTCTTTCGCCATAAGACCTGCTCGGATGGTACACTTGAGCACTACAATGCCTGCTGGGTGGTCCGTGGCTTTCGGCGGCGCGCTGGTGTCGACTTCACTGAGACGTTTGCACCGGTTCACTAGTAGAAAAACACCTTTTAGACCCGGTTCGTAAGGGCCTTTAGTCCCGGTTCATGAACCGGGACTAATGGGTCGTTACTAATACCTGCACCCATTAGTCCCGGTTCAAACACGAACCGGGACAGATGTGCCCCCACGTGGCCGGTCCGCCGAGCCCAGTCAGGGGGGGCTTTGGTCCCGGTTGGTGGCACCAACCGGGACCAAAAGTCCATTTTTTTAGAAAAGTGGCTGCTTTAGGGGTTTGGGGGGGTATTTTTAGGTTGTTATTATAGCTAGCTAATAGAGAGAAGTGTCCTCTCTTATATCTTCATCCTTGGTTTACCCGCTGATATAATAACTCATGCATGCTCGCATCATACATCATCATATATAATAACAAGTCCTACTAATCATGCATCATCATACAACTTCTAATCGTTATTAATAATAAGTCATACGATCATCATCCTCATAGTCATCGAACCCAACCCTACATAATTGTTCTTAGCACATGATCATCGATGTCGGTAGGACCCTAAACACCCTTAAGGTAAAATAGCATAAAACAATATAGACCCTGACTCTCCATTATGAAGAATGGCGATCATCATGTCTCCAATTCTTGCCCTTCGCTGCTTTTTGCTTCCAAAAAGCTCCTTACGACTGTCCATACATTTTTTCCATTCTTTGATTGTCATGTCTCCACTTCTTTTAGAAACCCGGTATGGACAGTTGAGATTCGTAGGAAGACCTGGTTGTATGTTCAAAACATGAAGGGTACTGTGCGTATACATCAGACGAGGCACACAATCATTCATGATTATCTGTTGAAAAACATAGTAATAACTTCATAGTTAGCAATGATATACTAGTTTTAGAAGTGTGCAAAAAGATGCACGGATGTCGTAATATTAAAAAATCTTACCAGGGTATCTCCATAGTAGTTACCATAGTTCAACACGTGCACTAGTGGCACGTATTGACCATAATGTTGAGGAGTTTGATTGTAGATATTGTAATTCTCAAGATCAGTACAAAATGTGACCAGATGATTTTTCTCCTGATAAGTTAATTCGAAGCCTTCGGTGTAGTAGGTTTTGTCTACCATCTTCTGCACATTCTTTGAAGAATGAAAATAAGCTGTCATTGGAAATAAGTTGTCAACTATTTTGAAATAAACAATATAAATTACTTAATAACTATGTTAAGCTCACATGGCGGAAGAATTGGAGGTGTATCCACAAGGACCCAAATCGAAGGTCTCTCTTGCTCGATTGTAGGATCACCAAGATCCATGGTGACAAGCATATCCTCATCAAGACCATACATCTTGCAAAGTGCTTCCCAATTTTTGCAACCAAAATGGGTTACACTCTGAGCATTGTACAACTTTACTTGAAAATCCACACCATGATGGGTACTTAGGATAATTTTTTGGTTTTGAAACTTTTATGGTCTTCAAAACCCATCCTCTCCAAGACATAGCGTCTTGCAAAGCATGGGATAAGCTAGTCGAATTGGAAAAGATGAAAAATACACGTTAAAATAGTTGAAGTCGTGCTTAATTACGAAAAAAATTATTGTCGTCATTGCGTACCGTATGAACATCGCAGGTCTCCTCGAGCATAATGCTGAAGCGTCGATCTTCGTCCAGCTCAATGAACCTGTCGCAGATACCTCGGTCGTCGTGGCACCATCGCACTTCCAGGCGGTTTTAAATCGTCCGATGAGTACAACATTTCCGCCTATATGTTCATAATTCAAATATTAAACTAGATCATTATTATTAATCACGGGTTGACTATCGGTGATCGATGTACGTAGCTCCTCCTTTCATTCCCGAGTGCATTATTATACCAAATTGTCTAGCACACGGGAATGAAGGAGAACTTATCCAATATGAGCATTCAATAAGCAAAACCAAATCATAAAATAAGCAAAACCAAATCATAAAATAAAGTATAGTATTCAAATTAGCATGCATTCAATAATTATAAGCAAAAGTACATCATCTCTTGGTGTCCGTACATCGTCGAATATTATCACTAATACAACTAGAACCGTAGCGCCCGACGGGTATCGATGCGGGCGGTGGACACCCAAGATAAAGAACCATCACAGGATCATAGCTCCAGTGAGATCCCTAAAGAACCTGCCAGGTATTGTCGAACCTGCCCTCCAATGCAACCATGTAGCGACGGACGTGCTCGTCCTCCTCGCTGACACGGTGACGTACCACCTCCGCGGTGTCCGGAAGCCTCAGCACCGTCACTGGCCCACGCGACCGCCACCAAACAAGGATCGGGTCAACAACGGGCTGCCTCCTCACCAACCTACATCCCCCGGAAGGTAGCACCTCCCAATACCAGCCCGGTGGAGTCCAGTCCCGAACATGGCCCTGATCAAGCAGGCCTCCACCGCCGAGTCGACGACGACGAGAATGCGGGACAGGCATCGCCGGCGTCGATGCAGGAACTACTTCTATATATAGTTAAATAAAGTAGTTTTATTAATTAAATCAACTATCTAGTTCAACTACTAAGCACTTACTATAAATAAATAAAGTAGTACTTACTAAAAACAAACTACTTCTATATATAGTAAAATAAATTAGTTTATTAAATCAACTAGCTAGTTCAACTATATATAAACTACTTCTTATTTTTTCCTTTTCTAAATACTATGAACAAAAAATCATTAAAATTCTATGAACAAAATTAATTACACAATCTAAATATCACCAAAAAATCTATTAACAATAATATCACCAAACATGCATATTCATTAATAATATCACCAAAAATCTATTAACAGAAAAAAATCTAACATATATGAACAAATTAATTACTACACATCTAATCTAACAAAAAAATCTATGAACTACATGCATATATCTAAATTACTACACATCTAATCTAACAAAAAAAATCTATGAACTACATATATCTAAATTACTACACATCTAATCTAACAAAAAAAATCTATGAACTACAAAAAAAAATCTAAAAAAATCTAAAAAAAATAAAAAAAATTGCTCACGGCCGGCGACGGCGATGACGAGGTGCTTGACGGGCGGCGACGGTGTCGAGGCGGCGCGGGCCGGAGTGGCAGTGGCGGGCGGCGACTTGCAGGTGGGCGGGCGTGGGCTGTGGGTGGCTACTGACGTCGGGCGGGACGGGCGGCGACGGCGAGGTGGCGGCAGGGACGCGAGGACGGAGAGAGGACGAGAGATCGAAGTCGGGGCGCTAAGTCTGTATATATAGCAAAGGCTTTGTCCCGGTTCGTGAAACCAACCGGGACTAATGCACCCCTTTAGACCCGGTTGGAGCCGCCAACCGGGACCAATGACCTCTTTTCAGCAGCCCAAAGGGCGGGAAACGAAGACCTTTGGTCCCGGTTGGTGGCTCCAACCGGGACTAAAGAGGTGCATTGGTCCCGGTTGGTGCCACCAACCGGGACTAAAGAGTGGCATTGGTACCGGTTGATGCCACCAACCGGTACCAATGAACCCGTCTAATTACTTTTTTATTTTCTGCAGCTATTTTTTAGTTGATTCTTTCTGCAGCTGTTTTTTTAGTCCCACCTCGCCAAGCGAGAGGCACTCGCATGCTGTTTATAAGCTCGAAAGAGACGATGACGAAGATGTTGAATTCTCACCAAGACGTTAGTTAGCTTCAAGCCTTGAGGAATAGGGTAGACGCATGAGCTATGTGCGGTCAGATTGACCCTATTCAAAGGCTTGAAGCAAATTAACGAAACATTGCGCCTCTTTTTATTTTTAATGACTTATTACAACTCAGAAATAAAAAGAAAAAAATGTAGCGAAAAGGAAAAAACTATATAAAAACCACTCAGAAATAAATAGATGAAAAATAGTTTTGATTAACTTTACTAAAAATGAGCATAGATGCTTATTTTAATGACTTATTACAACTCAGAAATAAAAAGAAAAAATAAATGTAGCAGAAAAGAAAAAACTATATAAAAACCACTCAGAAATAAATAGAAGAAAAATAGTTTTGATTAACTTTACTAAAAAATGAGCATACGTGCTTATTTTTAATGACTTATTACAACTCAAAAATAAAAATAAAAAAATAAATATAGCAGAAAAGAAAAAACTATATAAAAACCACTCAGAAATAAATAGAAGAAAAAATAGTTTTGATTAACTTTACTAAAAAAATGAGCATAGATGCTTATTTTTAATGACTTGTTACAACTCAGAAATAAAAAGAAAAAAATAAATGTAGCAGAAAATAACAAAAAACTATATAAAAAACCACTCAGAAATAAATAGAAGAAAAAATAGTTTTGATTAACTTTACTAAAAAAATGAGCATAGATGCGCTTATAGAGAAAATTCGACCTAAATTCATAATAAATTTCTATTAACTTCAGAGAAATTCAGTATGAATTTAGGTCAAATTCCCTGTATAAGGGCATCTATTTTCATTTTGAGAGGAGCTCAACACGGCAAAGAGGGAGGGGCTTATAAACCGGTGTGAACCCCCTTCGGTTGGCGAGGTGGGACTAAACTGTGGCCGCAACGAGGACCAACCCTTTAGTCCCGGTTGGTGGCACGAACAGGGACTAAAAGGGCGCCTTTGGTCCTGTTCAAGCCACCAACCAGGACCAATGGTGGTGGGCCAGGAGCGAGGCACATTGGTCCCGGTTCGTCCCACCAACCGGGACCAATAGGTCCAGACGAACCGGGACCAATGGCCCACGTGGCCCGGTCGGCCACCGTGGCTCACGAACTGGGTCCAGTGCCCCATTGGTCCCGGTTCTGGATTGAATCGGGACTAATGGGCTGACCTGGCCTGGACCATTGCCCCCTTTTCTATTAGTGGTTGTTCAACCGAGCGCGATCCGCACTGTTCTCCAGCTGACGCTCTCCAGCTGACGCTTTCCCGAGGCTGGCCGGTTCATCAGATGGATGTCTCCAACGCCTTCCTTCACGACCATCTTGAGGAGCAGGTTTACTGTGAGCAGCCGACCGGCTTCGTCGACGCATCTCTTCCTAGGCATGTGTGTTCGTTGTCCCGCTCTCTCTAAGGGCTCAAGCAAGCACCTCGCGCCTGGTACCAGCGTATCGCCGGGTTTCTTCAGACACTGGGCTTCAGCGTTACTCGCTCGGATGCCTCATTGTTTGTCTATTATCGTGGCGACACGACTGCATATTTGCTTCTCTACATCGACGACGTCATCCTGGCGGCCTCCTCCGCAGCCCTTCTTCAGTAGATTACTCTCCGGCTGCGTGATGAGTTTGCCAGCAGATTACTCCCCGTGCAAAAGCAACTTTGGGGAATCCACGTGACTAGGATTGGAAATCATATGCCATTTTTCCAATGATTTTTTAACACAATACAGACACAAAGCGCTCATATACACGCGCATACACTCACCTCTATGAATGCACACACGCACACCCTACCCCTATGAGCACCTTCGAAAGACTAAGCCAACATATCATCTTGAAATTTACGAAGTCACCGTAGGCACCTCGTCATCGACGGGAACATCTCTGACACCGTGTGAATTAAAGAGGGGTACATAGGACCGATCAAAGGTTTTTGACATTTCGGAGCGACCATAACAATAACAAAAGAAAGAGGATACAACTCCGTTTGTGTCAAAGCAGCCTTTCACTCTTGCCTTTTTGCCAAAATGTCCAGGAAATATGGAGTTTCTATTCGCACGGTCTCCGTGTCATAAAGATGATGAAGTATCAAACTACTAATGCGCGATTACAGAAAACACTATTCCTATGAATGAAACATATAATGTTTGTAAATACGGAGTATATGTTGACCGTTCAACCGTGAAATATCTGGGATTTTCTCTTGCAAAATTACTTTTTCAATTTTTTTTTAATTCGTTTTCTAAAACACATATTTATGGTTGATACGAGTTTGGAAATACAAATGAAATCTTTAGGACCAAACCTTGGATTCGAGTCGTGTAAGAAGAACCGTGTGTTTCCTTTTGGATGCATGTGAGCCCGGCGATATATTTGTGGTATGTTGCTCCTTTTTATCTCTTGAATGATCAATGGTCAAATTTAGACGCAAAATAAGAGAGAGGTTCTGTAAGCCAAAACAGAAAACATGTTTATGAAATGAGGATGGCGCGAATCTCGAGGCTGGATCGGACGGGTTGGAGGACGGCAACGTGCTCGCAAGCCACAGCGGCGCCACGCTGACCAGGCGACCACCCGTTCCGTCCTCTTCTTCCCAGTGACCCACCCCTACTCGGCGCGGCCTCCACCACACGTCAGGAGAGGAAGGGCGGCGGCGGCGGAGGGAGATGGTGGGCTCGGCCGCCTACTCGGCGACCTCGATCGTGGTGGTGATGGCCAAGGACAAGGGCAGGGGGAAGGGCACCAAAGGGGGCGCCGCCTCCTCCTCTGGCGCCAACAAGGTCAGCTCAATCCCCATACCCTCCCACTGCAATCAATCCCCCCTGGATTGAACCAAGATTAGTTTGTCAAGTCCGGCGCAGCGTCAAGATTAATCAGTCTTCTCACTCTTCTTATTTATTCTCCGTTGACGAGCAAAAATTTTGAAAGGGGACTGAAAAAACATCATTACTAACTACTGCCTCCGTTCCTGAATATAAGTCTTTTTAGAGATTCCAATGCGGACTACATACGGAGCAAAATGAGTGAATTTATACTCTAAAATATGTCTATACACATCTGTATGTAGTTCTGAAGCTGTTCTTAGTCAGAAATGGGGAGTTCTTGTCTTTAATCTGGAAGGTCAGTGGTCACGGTATATGTATATGCCGCCCGGAGCGTCCTCACACAATTTGGCTCATTTGCAGGTCGACCGGCGGCCTCCCAGGATTACATCCAACGTCAAGCACAACCTGAGGATCGTGAAATTCTGGAAGGTACTGTTGCTGTACATTCAGTTTCAGTTCGGACGAGACGAGAGAGAAAAGAAAGGACAGCAGCATTATTTCAGTATAGTTTCCTACCTAGTTCCACCGTTACAATTTGTGACAATCAGTTCAGAGATGAAAACAGATACTGATGGGGTCGCATCACCGGATGCATCTAGTGCCACTTGTGTTCAGATATGTCTGAATCTTGTAACAGCGTCCTGTCCTGCCCATTCATCGGATAAATGCACACCAGTTGTTACAACAATCTTACCCTGGTTTTCAGGATTACGAAAGGAAGCAAACAAGCGGACCTCAGCCTGCCACCAGGTTCCGCAAAAAGAAAATAATGAAGGAGGTTCTTCCTGATGACACCGACTTCTACGAGGACCCTTCTGCCACCCTTACCTGGTCAGGCCTGTCTTTCCTTTCACATCTAGTAGGTTGGTGATTCGACGAGTCCGCTGAATTTGTGCTCTTGTTTCCTCTAGCACAAATGACGGCACCGTGGAGATTGCCTCCCCTGTTATTCTTGTGGACGGCTACAACGTATGTGGCTACTGGGGAAAGCTTAAGAGTGATTTCTTGAATGGAAATCAAGGAATTGCGAGGCAGATGCTCATTGATGAGCTGGTATCGTTCAGTGCAGTACGAGGTTTGTACTAGAGGATTAAACAATTATGTATGGTTCAGCTATGATTCTTCTTCAAACAAAAAGAAAGGTCACATGTCTCAACTATACTGTCCATTTTGCTGCTAGAAACTGATAGGCTGTTGTACTGCTTATCCTCTGGTTTGTAGTGAAAGAAAATTAATCACGACTTGTAAATATGTGTATCTATCAAAGTATATATGGAGCGCACAATCTCCTGTTACTCTCCAAGACCGTAACTGCAACGGATAATTTCCTCTCGAGGGCCATGTGGTGTTCTTTTACATCAGCTATCTTATATCATTCATCACTATGATGCTTGCAGAGATAAAAGTTGTAGTGGTATTTGATGCTGCATTGTCCGGGCAAGCTACACACACTGAAACTTATAAAGGGTAAGGTATTGCTGTGTTAGACCATTTCCACATGTCTAAATTGACGCTTTATGCTAGACATTTCCGTCACATGTTGATGCCCTGTATATTATCATAGGATAAATGTAAGTTGAATGTTTCAACCATCCTTTTTTAGTAGGTCTTTAGGGTTACCCTAACGAACTAATTTTACTTGAACAGGGTTGATGTGGTATATTCTGCTGACTTATCTGCTGATTGTTGGATTGAGAAGGAGGTAAATCAAATTATGAAGTTTTCCATCAGATGGAACTGAGGAAGAATGCCCCAGAGTTCTTTGTAGATTAGTTCCATGAATTCACGCCAGTGAAAATTCCATGCAAATATTCAAGTTTAATAGGCAAAAATCAATGTTTCCATGAGCATTGTGTCACTAAAAGTCTAAAACTGTTTGTAAAAATAGCTGAGTCAGTTTCAACCTGCAGGAATGTCCTAGGCATATTTATTAGCTGTATGACGAACTGTTCAAATCTCAATTTAACATCGGAAAATCACTAGAATGATTATAGTACGATTTATGCTAATCTGAAATTGCTGCACTCTAGGATCTAGGTTCTCCCGCACCATATTTTCATGTTATGGGTATTTTTTGGAAATTTTGATCCTACTACTAAACTTACATGCATAGCACCAATAAGTTATCTTTTAATCAAATGGGCATGAAGTGCCATCGTACCGAATATATGTTATATATGTAGTGTTACAAAGAGGTTTCTTACACTGATTCTTTCTACTAACTTAGGTTGAAGCTTTGGTGGCAGATGGATGTCCAAAGGTCTGGGTTGTAACGTCGGATGTACTGGAGCAACAATTATCACATGGTGAAGTATGTTTTTCCCTCATGATTACCTTGTTCTGTTGGTCTTCTTCCATCAAACATTCATGTACCAGCATGTGGAGTTAGATATTGTACCTTTCTTGCTATGTTCTGCTGCATTGCTTAACTGGAAACACTAGAAAATTCGCTGGGTAGAATAGCTCTTCCGGAAAACAGATCATTGCCTTCCAAAGATATTGCCTAAAAAAAGTGCATCTGAGAATAATTGATGTATTGACAAAATAACAGGTGTGATCATTTGTAGGAGTGTTATCAACCTGAACTAGATGAACTCGGAAGCAGTTGAAGCTTTATGTGTAGACAAGGATATTGCTTGGAGTTTTTCATCAGATATTACTCTTGATGATCTAACGCATGCTCTTGTTGTATGTTTTGTAGGGTGCTCTTATTTGGAGCTCTAAAAGACTGGTTAAAGAGGTTAGTTTTTAGTTGTTACTAATTTGCTTCCATGGCATCCCTTGCTCGAGGAACAATGTCAGACTTGGATATCTTATATCCATTTTGCTGTTGTCACTTCATCCTTATCTTCTACCAAATGTCTTGACATAGCCATGGTAGCTATGTTTTTGTTGTTAAATCCATGTGAGGTAAATATGATATTAAAAGGTCAACTCGGGGCATTTGCATGATTGCATCTGTCCCAGTATAAAGCCAGATATTGTAAATATATGCTACTCCATTTTTTTCTTTTATGCCGATGCAATTATCTAACAGGGGAGTTCCATTTTCCCTGCGCAGATCACCTGACAACAAATTGTCTATCATATGGTTCTGCAGATAAAAGAATCAGAACTGGAGCTTGACGAAGAGCTGAAGGAAATCAGGTTCAGAGTCTTTCTTATTCAGTTTGAGCATCCAGGCGAAACCCCATAGAAACGGCCGTGTACCATATTCCGTTAAGAACTCAAAATGGCTGCTAATTAGTTGTAACTTGAACCCAATCTTTTTGGGCTTCCTATTTGGCAGGTCAACATCATTGCAAGGAAAGATTTTTCAGCACAAGCTGAAACCTAAAGTAGTGCAAGGTTTAAAAAATCTTCGGAATCAGCTTGAAGAACAAGAGCGGAAAAAGAAGTGACGGCGAAATGTCGACCGATCGACACAAATCGCATCGAGATGCTGTAACATCGGTTGGCAAGAGAAGGGCGGGGAAGAGAAGAAGTGTATATTTTTGTACAGGGGAGGTGCACATCAACTGACGTTTGGTCCATAGCCCATAGGTCAGAGGTGCCAACTGCGCCAACATGGTGGTGCGGCCATGATGATTGTCAACGAGGGCAACAGGCTGAGCAAGCATGCTGGCTGGCATTATGGAATGGAAAATATGGCCATCGTAGTGAAGCAGTTTGTATAGAGAGGGAGGTCACAGAATGCATCTCTCTTGACTTTTTTTTGGTTTGTTTGATCATAATCCTGCAGAGAAGAAAGCCATGAGCTGTATAGAAATGTAAAGTAGCTGAATTCCCCGCGGGGCTGATGAAAAAGAATATGTGTTTATATTCAAAAATAAATTTTCTATTTTCTTAACAGCTGTAGCGCCTTGTGATCGAAAAAATATGTATTTGTATCCATTGATGCGTGTGAGATTAATCTTCGCTGACCGGGTGCGGAAAAGGAGCAGGCATGGACACAATATTTTGGCTGA
Organism: Aegilops speltoides; assembly: GCA_021437245.1. Lineage (NCBI taxonomy): Eukaryota > Viridiplantae > Streptophyta > Magnoliopsida > Poales > Poaceae > Aegilops > Aegilops speltoides. Next base: position 515,347,087 of record CM038145.1, read on the forward strand.
AGAAGGCTAACATCATAACCCACAAACAAGAAAGGGGCGATGGAATTTATTCTCAGGTCTGTTTGCACTTGACAAAGTTAACACAGAAAGAATACACACTGGATGAGTTCCCACGAAGAACACTGAGCACCGAAACATAAAAACGCGGACGATGTTCGGATGATGCCATCAACAAAGATACCATAAGCTAGAGTAAAGAGTTCAGCTGGATCCTCCCTGGCTCCCTGCTTGACTTTCTTGTATGTTCAGTAACAGCACTTCACTCCTGCAAGGTTAGTTCATATGAAAAGATTAGCAAGGTTCCAGGTTCAATTTGTCGTAAAAATAGAAATCTAAAATATATTCTATATCTTCTATTTGTCACAAATGCCCAGGTGTATATGTACGCTTTTCTTTCATCTGTTCTTGACATGATTTGGCATTTCTAAGGTGGGAGTAGAACAGGTGTCACGGGTTTTAGCTCAGATCTGATATGGCGGAATTATGAATTTTTAAGTTAATCAGCAACAGATGTCACAAGATTTTGAAAGGTATTGTCTCAGATCATGGAAAGTATCTGCCACTGTCAACGCAGAATTTCAGCATAACAATTAAACACAAACATTTCTACTAGCGAGTTTCAACTGAACCAGAGCATGACGCGAGCAAAACAAGCTGAGAAGCAATGATTGAGTGTACAGAGCTTCAATGCAGCAATGCAACAAAAAATTGGTTCTGCACTATTTTTAGCGTCGAACCTCCAGCAGAAAATTCAGAAGAGGGCTATAATTCAGCTATTGCACGCCTACAGCTCAACTGGATAACAATGCTATTTCTTCCATTGTCGATTATCCTAGTAAAAACAAGATTAAACCGATCTAGCTAGCTTTGCTAGTGTGCAACGATTGCACGCACAATCAGATGTATGCAGCAGTCAACAGCAAATGATATGATACACCTCAATCATTTTTTGCGTACCCTTTTTAGCATCGAACCAATATTTCAGAAAAAATCGGAAGAGGGCTGCAATTCAGCTGTTGCACTCCTAATAATAGCTCAACACCATATCAATTTCTTCCAATGTCAGTTATCCTAGTCAAACAAGACAAACCTGGTCTAGCTAGTCTGATGATTGCACAGCAGTAAGTAAGATGCAGAGGCAACAATGAAAACAGAGCAGCAAATGCTGAGTTACAGAGGGCAATTCTTCTCTTTCTGTTGGGTTGTGTACTATTTTTAGCGTTGAACCAATATCGAAAAATATTGAGAGGTCTGTAATTCAGCTATTGCATTCCTAATAATAGCTCAACACCATATCAATTTCTTCTATTGTCAATTATCCTAATCAAAACAGGACTAGCCTGGTCCAGCTGGTCTGATGATAAGCAAGATGCAGAGGCAACAATCAACACAGAGGAACAAATGCTATGAAATGAAATGATATACCTCGTCATCGTCGTCGTCCTTCTTGAGGCGAGTGGTGCCGCCGACTTTGTCGATGGGCAGCTTCATGTTGCCAAAGGGGGTGTCGACATCGATCTTGCCCTTGATGCTGTAGCCGGTTCCCCTGCCCCTGATCATGTCCCAGACGGCAGATCCCAGGTCCTTGGGCCTGAAGGTGAATGGGATCTGCATCTTGGTGATCCCCTGCTTCTCGATCCTGGTGGAGTCGGTGAGCTCCGCCTCGACGACGCTGTCGTCGCCGAGCCACATCTCGTACTGCAGCAGGTTGAGCCCAAGGTCGAAGTCGTTCTTGTTCTCCAGGCTCAGGTGGATGGTGGCCGTGGTCTCCTCGAAGGAGAAGTGGTGGAACTTGATCTTGTCCACGTCCACGTCGGGCTTGTACGGGATGGGGATCTCCCCGGACTTGTCCAGCGGGATCTTGATGCGGCCGAACACGGGCACGTCCACCAGGAAGATGACCCGGAGCAGGTAGGGGATGATGCTGCCCGGCTTGATGTCCGCGTAGGTGCTCCGGATGTCGTCGAAGTCGAGTGTGATGGGCACCTTGACCGTCTCCTCGCCGTGCGCGCGGATGGTGCCGGCGTCCGGGATGAGGCCCGCGACGAGCTTCCGGCCGTCGCTGTCGATGAGGTAGTCGATGTCGACGAGCGGGATGGGCACCGGGTTGGGGTTCTTGATGAGCACGTCGACGACGAGGTCGGCGCGGTGGAGGCCGATGTGGGGCACGTGGATCCGGGCCACGTCCGCGCTGGGCTTGCCGAACCCCACCGCCTCCTCGATCTTCTCCCCGATGTCGTGGATGAAGTCCTTGACCTTGTCGATGAACCCGCCGCCGCCCTCCTCCTCCTCCTTGTTCTCCTCCTGCTTCTTCTTCTGGTCGGCGGCGGCGCCGTCGTCCTTGCTGCTCTTGCTGAAGAGGCCGCGGTCGGTGACCGTGTTGGGGTTGTCCGACGAGGAAGACATGGCTGGCAAGATCGGAGCTTTGCTTCAGATCCCGGCCGGCCGAGATGGAAAGTGAAGATCTCACGAGGATTCTTTGGGATCAGACAAGAGGGGATGGCGATGGACTGCGGAAGTACCTGCGGAAGTGCGGAGGGGGAGAGGAAGGGGATCCGGACGGATGGACGGAGCGAGTGGAGATCGCGTGCGGAGCGTGTCGCGGTGGTGGGGGCCGGCCGGCAGCTGGAGCGTGACGAGTGGAGTAGTAGTGGGAGCACGTGCAGGGACGGGGTTGGCCTGCCGCTTCGCTTCCACCTCAGCTCAATTGGTCGGTCGGTCGCCAAGGAAAAGGAAGGAGTCAAAGCCACCAAGAAAGTGACTGGAATTCGTTTGGACAAGAGGAGGACTCAGGCCAACAGCAGCGCGCGACCCCTTCCCGTGCAGCCCCCTCCATTTGGGGCAAAACGGACAGGCCCCACATCCGTCGGCATGACTGTGCTGACCCATCTAATCCGTTTGTGTCTCTACCGACTCATTTCGAAATAAGAAACACGCGTTGGTTTTGTGTCATGGCGACAAAGAACGGATGCGCCGCTCATCCGCTTTGGGGCTGCGTGGCAGGCGGCCACCTACCTCCCACCGTCCGACATTAATGCACACGTGCGGCCAGCCTCACCTGACATATGCCCAGGCGCGCGGTAGGCGTCCTTCTTAAATAGGAAGCCGTGGACCGGTCGCAGTCCACGCTCCCACTCCACTCCAGCCGTGGACCGGACACCCAAACCCTAGCTCTCCCTTCCCCTTCCTCAAGGTCGCCCGCCGCCCGCAGCCTTGGTGCGATGGAGCTTCGGCCGCAAGGCGGCGCATGACCACGAGGCTGGTCGTCCTCGGGCCGTCGCCGCCGCGGCGTCAAAGAGGAGCACGCATCACCACCACGTAGCCCCCCCCCCCCGCGCCTCCCGCTTTCTCCATCGCCCCTGCGGCGAGCGCGACCGACACTACATCCACGCGGATGTTTGCCGTCGTTATTGAGCGACGTGCGCCTGCCCAATAACTGGCACTTGTCCGCAGATCGGGTGCTGATCCCGCCGGTGCCTTTGAGTGGTCGTGCGCGCCGTGAGGAGATCGAACGCCGCCGCCGCGTCCTGCCAGACGACCTCTACTATGACCCCAGGTACGCCAGCGACTCCGCCCTCTGGGGCACGTGGTTCCAGGACGAGCACGACATGCGGCGCGCCTCCTTCTACGCCGACTCCTCGTTGTGGCCACGTGAGCGTCGTGCGCGGGTGTAGGGTGGTGCGCAGCATCACGCCGACGTCGTCGCCACCACCACCACCTCCTCGCATGACAGAGGAGGAGGAGGCCCGACTCCTTCAACGTGTCATGGAAGAATCCATGAACATGCACGACGAGCGCCAATGGGAGGGCCTGGAGACCGCGCTGGCACTCTCTGCTGCCGGCGACGTCGCCTTCCCCGAGCTGGAGATGGTGGCCGTCAAGGAGGAGGTGCTAGAGGAGGAGCCCATCGCCGCGTTCCACCCGGGCCTGGTGGGCCAGCGGTGGAGCTGGTCGTGCACGGCTCCAGACATGGCTGACGCCGTGGGGGCGTGAACTGGTGCCCCACACCGCCGCGGTCACCGGAGCGCGAGCCGTCGCCACGGGGGGAGGTGGTGCAGGCACCTCCCACCTTCCAGCAAGCTCCCGTCTACCAGGCACTGCCGCCCCTCCTCTAGACGTCGCCGGCCTACGACGACCTCGTCAGCGACCAGGACAACAACAGCGACGCGTAGAAGACGGCGACGGTCACGGCATCGACGGGCATGGCAGGAGCGTGTGGGCGGCGGGTTTCTTTTGTTTTTTATGTTAATTATGTCTGTGAACTGTGGAACTGGGCCGTGATGTTTAATTATGTTTATGTTTTTATGTTTGTGTTTATTTATTTATTTCGGCATTTTATTTTTAGTTTTTGTGTTTTTTTAATCACGTCCACCCTAGACATGATTTGGGGTGCGGCCGCGCGTTGGGCGCACCAACAACCCAACAGACCCAAGCGGACATGGTCCGCTCCATTGCCGCCCCAAACGGACAAAATCAGGTCAAAACGTTCGTTCGTTTGGGGTCGTGCGCTGGAGTTGGCCTCAATTTGTCTAAAATTTAGAATTGTGTCGGCCAATTTCGTTGAGCAAATAAGCAACAGAGGCGGCCGAAGACGGGAATAATACCGTGACGCCGAGCCAGAGCCAGCAACAAGCCAACAACACGACAGGACAAGGCGTCGCATGCAGATTCAAGTCGGTGGTTTTGACGGTGCATAGCCTTCGCATTGGACAACACTCGAGCTAGAGGAAGCAATGCCGTGGGCGACCGTTGTGTGAGTCGCTGAGGGGGTCCGGTGCGACCTCGTAGGTGGTGGGAAAGGAGACTCGCCGGAGGTGGGATTATGACGTGGAATCTGTCTTCTCATCCTTCGTCTTGTCATCCCCCTTCTTGCTGAATAGGCCGCGGTTGATCACTGTGTTTGGGTTGTTCGGCATGAACTACATGGCTGCTAGCAATGTCGGAGCTTTGAGATCTCGACAGATGGTAAGGGTGTGTTTGGTTGCCTGCGGCCATTTTGTCCTCTTTTGCAAATGTGGCCCGGTATTAGCCCGACTGAGCTAATGGTGGCTATAACCCACGTTTTGCACTTCATCTGGTTGATTGTGTTGCATCACGAGGTTTGTTTGATACCTGATGTTTGGTTATTAACAATTGAGGACAATCAGGAGATAATTCTCTATGTAAAGCTAGTAGAAGATAGGCAACAATGTGGATGGAAGAGGATGAAAAGAGAGTCATTCAAACAGGCCCCGGTGAAACCGATGGCACAGACAAAGGCGGCAAAAGAAGTGAACTAGATGTGCGTCGCTTGTTATAAAGACCATAGAGATTTAGAGAGGGCATATGCACGTTTAGGAAAGAGGGGATCAATAAATCCTTCGGGTTGTTCACAGTTTATGAAAGGTGGATGAAGCAAACTTGTGCATGAAGAAGATTATGCGATCAAGTTGTTGCCATGCGTACATGTTGCTAAGATCATAGCTCCAAAAGGTTCATGCTAAGCTAGCTTACCGTGTCTTTGGTTTGACTGGATATATAAAAAGGATATGCAACATGCATAATTTTCTACACAGAGATTGAGATTTCACTTGTTGTGACCTACATAATGTTGACCGCTGGTTATTGTACACTAAAGATATAAATGTTTGAAGAAGGGATTCTTTGGGTGATACCAGAATCCAATGCTAGTGTTCGACAGAGTTTTCTCACAAGTCTTAGATGAGTTTGTTAGGTGGTAACATAAGCAAATTAGATTAATGAAACATGTTTTTGCGTTATGACTGAATCACAGTTAACATTAAGGAACAAAGACATTATTTTCTTTGAAGGAATATACTACATGTAGGAGGATTGAAACGAAAGACTAACCCAATAACATGTAATGATAGATTAAAAAGGCTAAAAAGTTACGACAAAAAGGATGTATCTGCAATAACAAAGAAGAGAAAGCATGTGGATCTAAATTTAAAAAGGCAGTATTGAGGGCCTCTTCGGTAGAGAAGGGAAACTAAAGGGCCTTTCTATAAGAATAGCAGCACACGCAAGTGCAAGAAAGAAGGCTCCACGGACTTGCGAGGTAAATCTCAAAAAAGTTCGACCATTTCTCGATTTGTGCGTGTCATCCTTGCGCAGGGGCCATGCTAATCTTCTCTGTATCGTTCCAATTTTATCGGATGTCCCCGAAGGGACGATACTAACTACCGAGCTCTACCTTATAAACCAGTCCGACTCTCCACGGCTGACCGATGTGGGACTGAACAAACGGGCGTTTGTTTTGCCCAAGACGCTGTCCAGCAAAACCCAGAAGCCATCAGGCGCGCGATGGGTCGCATGTAACAGGCTGGATCTCTCTTGATGTGGCCCACATTACTGGTAGAGCATAATGGGCTCTCGTGTTTTTTCATTACTAGAGAATAACGAATGATGCTTGGACACTAAAAAAATACTACAATTTTTGTCGCACGTGGGGGGAGGGCACATGCATGTTTAGGAAAGAGGGGATCAATAAATCCTTCGGGGTGTTCACAGTTTATGGAAGGTGGATGAAGCAAACTTGTGCATGAAGGAGATTATGCGATCAAGTTGTTGCCATGCGTACACAATGCGAAGATCATAGATCCAAAAAGGTTCATGCTAAGCTAGCTTACCGTGTCATTGGTTTGACTAGATATATAAAAAGGATATGCAACATGCATAATATTCTACGCAGAGATTGAGATTTCACTTGTTGTGACCTACATAATGTTGACCGCTGGTTATTGTACACTAAAGATAGAAAGGTTTGAAGAAGGGATTCTTTCGGGTGATACCAGAATCCAATGCTAGTGTTCGAGAGAGTTTTCTCACAAGTCTTAGATGAGTTTGTTAGGTGGTAACATAAGCAAATTTCATTAATGAAACATGTTTTTGCGTTATGACTGAATCACAATTAACATTAAGGAACAAAGACAATATTTTTTTTGAAGGAATATACTACATGTAGGAGGATTGAAACGAAAGACTAACCCAATAACATGTAATAATAGAATAAAAAGGCTAAAAAGTTACTACAGAAAGGATGTATCTGCAATAACAAAGAAGAGAAAGCGTGTGGATCTAAATTTAAAAAGCCAGTATTGAGGGCCTCTCTGGTAGAGAAGGGAAACTAAAGGGCCTTTCTATAAGAATAGCAGCACACGCAAGTGCAAGAAAGAAGGCTCCACGGACTTGCGTGGGAAATCTCAAAAGAATTTGGACCATTTCTCGATTTGTTCGTGTCATCCTTGCGCAGGGGCCATGCTAATCTTCTTTGTATCGTTCCAATTTTATCGGATGTCCCCGAAGGGACATATCAGCTGCCACGCTCAGACTTATAAACCGGTTCATCTCTCTTTCGCTGGCCGATGTGGGACTAAACAAATGAGCGTTTGTTTTGCCGACGGTGCTGTCCAGCAAAACCCAGACGCCAACAGGCGTGCGATGGGCCGCTAGTAACAAGCTGGATCTCTCTTGATGTGGCCCACATTAATGGAAGAGCATAATGGGCTCTCGTGTTTTTCCATTACTAGGGAATAATGAATGATGCTTGGACACTAAAAAAATACTACAGTTTTTGCCGCACGTGGGGGGGAGGGCACATGCACGTTAAGGAAAGAAGGGATCAATAAATCCTTAAGGCTGTGCATAGTTTATGGAAGGTGGATGAAGCTAACTTGTGCATGAAGGAGATTATGCGATCAAGTTGTTGCCATGCGTACACGTTGCCAAGATCATAGCTCCAAAAGGTTCATGCTAAGCTAGCTTACCGTGTCTTTGGTTTGAATGGACATCTAAAAAGGATATGCAACATGCATAATTTTCTACACAGAGATTGAGATTTCACTTGTTGTGACCTACATAATGTTGACCGATGGTTATTGTACAATAAAGATAGAAAGGTTTGAAGAACGGATTCTTTCGGGTGATACCAGAATCCAATGCTAGTGTTTGAGAGAATTTTCTCACAAGTCTTAGATGAGTTTGTTAGGTGGTAACATAAGCAAATTAGATTAATGAAACATGTTTTTGCGTTATGACTGAATCACAGTTAAGATTAAGGAACAAAGACAATAATTTTTTTGAAGGAATATGCTACATGTAGGAGGACCGAAATGAAAGACTAACCCCAAAACATGTAATAATAGATTAAAAGGCTAAAAGGTTACTACAGAAAGGATGTGTCTGCAATAACAAAGAAGAGAACGTGTGTGGATCTAAATTTAAAAAGGACGTATTAAGGGCCTCTCTGATAGAGAAGGGAAACTAAAGGGCCTTTCTATAAGAATAGCAGCACACGCATGTGCAAGCAAGAGGGCTCCACAGACTTGCGTGAAAAACCTCAAAACAAATTGGACCATTTCTCGATTTGTGCGTGTCATCCTTGCGCAGGGGCCATGCTAATCTTCTATGTATCATTCCAATTTTATCGGATGTCCCCGAAGGGACGATGCTAGCTGCCGCGCTCTGCCTTATAAACCAGTCCGACTCTCCCTGGCTGGACGATGTGGGACTAAACAAATGAGCGTTTGTTTTGCCCACGACGCTGTCCAGCAAAACCCAGACGCCATCAGGCGTGCAATGGGCTGCCAGTAACAGGTTGGATCTCTCTTGATGTGGCCCACATTAATGGAAGAGCATAATGGGCTCTCGTGTTTTCTCATTACTAGGGAATATCGAATGATGCTTGGACACTAAAAAAATACTACAGTTTTTTCTGCACGTGGGGGGAGGGCACATGCACGTTTAGGAAAGAAGGGATCAATCAATCCTTCGGGCTGTTCACACTTTATGGAAGGTGGATGAAGCAAACTTATGCATGAAGGAGATTATGCGATCAAGTTGTTGCCATGCGTACACGTTGCCAAGATCATCGCTCCAAAAGGTTCATTCTAAGCTAGATTACCGTGTCTTTGGTTTGACTGGATATATAAAAAGGATATGCAAGATGCATAACTTTCTACACAGAGATTGATATTTCACTTGTTGTGACCTACATAATGTTGCCGCTGGTTATTGTACACTAAAGATAGAAAGGTTTGAAGAAGGGATTCTTTCGGGTGATACCAGAATCCAATGCTAGTGTTCGAGAGAGTTTTCTCACAAGTCTTAGATGAGTTTGTTAGGTGGTAACATAAGCAAATTTGATTAATGAAACATGTTTTTGCGTTATGACTGAATCACAGTTAACTTTAAGGAACAAACACAATATTTTTTTGAAGGAATATACTACATGTAGGAGGATTGAAATGAAAGACTAACCCAATAACATGTAATAATAGAATAAAAAGGCTAAAAAGTTACTACAGAAAGGATGTATCTACAATAACAAAGAAGAGAAAGCGTGTGGATCTAAATTTAAAAAGGCAGTATTGAGGGCCTCTCTGGTAGAGAAGGGAAACTAAAGGGCCTTTCTATAAGAATAGAAGGACACACAAGTGCAAGAAAGAAGGCTCCACAGACTGGCGTGAAAAATCTCAATAAAATTTGGACCATTTCTCGATTTGTGCGTGTCATCCTTGCGCAGGGGCCATGCTAATCTTCTCTGTATCATTCCAATTTTATCGGATGTCCTCGAAGGGACATATCAGCCGCCACGCCCAGACTTATAAACCGGTTCGTCTCTGTTTCGCTGGCCGATGTGGGACTAAACAAATGAGCGTTTGTTTTGCTGACGGTGCTGTCCAGCAAAACCCAGACGCCAACAGGCGTGCGATGGGCCGCCAATAACAGGTTGGATCTCTCGTGATATGGCCCACATTAATGGAAGAGCATAATGGGCTCTCGTGTTTTTTCATTACTAGGGAATAATGAATGATGCTTGGACACTAAAAAATACTACAGTTTTTGACGCAGGTGGGGGGAGGGCACATGCACGTTTAGGAAAGAAGGGATCAATAAATCCTTCAGGCTGTGCATAGTTTATGGAAGGTGGATGAAGCAAACTTGTGCATGAAGGAGATTATGCGATCAAGTTGTTGCCATGTGTACACGTTGCCAAGATCATAGCTCCAAAAGGTTCATGCTAAGCTAGCTTTCCGTGTCTTTGGTTTGAATGGACATATAAAAAGGATATGCAACATGCATAATTTTCTACACAGAGATTGAGATTTCACTTGTTGTGACCTACATAATGTTGACCGATGGTTATTGTACAATAAAGATAGAAAGGTTTGAAGAATTGATTCTTTCGGGTGATACCAGAATCCAATGCTAGTGTTTGAGAGAATTTTCTCACAAGTCTTAGATGAGTTTGTTAGGTGGTAACATAAGCAAATTAGATTAATGAAACATGTTTTTGCGTTATGACTGAATCACAGTTAAGATTAAGGAACAAAGACAATAATTTTTTTTGAAGGAATATGCTACATGTAGGAGGACTGAAATGAAAGACTAACCCCAAAACATGTAATAATAGATTAAAAAGGCTAAAAGGTTACTACAGAAAGGATGTGTCTGCATTAACAACGAAGAGAAAGTGTGTTGATCTAAATTTAAAAAAGCAGTATTAAGGGCCTCTCTGATAGGTAAGGGAAACTAAAGGGCCTTTCTATAAGAATAGCAGCACACGCAAGTGCAAGCAAGAGGGCTCCACAGACTTGCGTGAAAAACCTCAAAAAAATTTGGACCATTTCTCGATTTGTGCGTGTCATCCTTGCGCAGGGGCCATGCTAATCTTCTCTGTATCGTTCCAATTTTATCGGATGTCCCCGAAGGGACGATGCTAGCTGCCGCGCTCTGCCTTATAAACCAGTCCGACTCTCCCCGGCTGGACGATGTGGGACTAAACAAATGAGCGTTTGTTTTGCCCACGACGCTGTCCAGCAAAACCCAGACGCCATCAGGCGTGCGATGGGCTGCTAGTAACATGTTGGATCTCTCTTGATGTGGCCCACATTAATGAAAGAGCATAATGGGCTCTCGTGTTTTCTCATTACTAGGGAATATCGAATGATGCTTGGACACTAAAAAAATACTACAGTTTTTTCTGCACGTGGGGGGAGGGCACATGCATGTTTAGGAAAGAAGGGATCAATCAATCCTTCGGGCTGTTCACACTTTATGGAAGGTGGATGAAGCAAACTTATGCATGAAGGAGATTATGCGATCAAGTTGTTGCCATGCGTACACGTTGCCAAGATCATCGCTCCAAAAGGTTCATGCTAAGCTAGATTACCGTGTCTTTGGTTTGACTGGATATATAAAAAGGATATGCAACATGCATAACTTTCTACACAGAGATTGAGATTTCACTTGTTGTGACCTACATAATGTTGACCGCTGGTTATTATACACTAAAGATAGAAAGGTTTGAAGAAGGATTCTTTGGGTGATACGAATCCAATGCTAGTGTTCGAGAGAGTTTTCTCACAAGTCTTAGATGAGTTTGTTAGGTGGTAACATAAGCAAATTTGATTAATGGAACATGTTTTTGCGTTATGGTGAATCACGTTAACATTAAGGAACAAAGACAATATTTTTTGAAGGAATATACTACATGTAGGAGGATTGAAATGGAAGACTAACCCAATAACATGTAATAATAGAATAAAAGGCTAAAAGTTACTCTGAGAAAGGATGTATCGCAATAACAAAGAAGAGAAAGCGTGTGGATCTAAATTTAAAAAGCCAGTATTGAGGGCCTCTCTGGTAGAGAAGGGAAACTAAAGGGCCTTTCTATAAGAATAGAAGGACACGCAAGTGCAAGAAAGAAGGCTCCACGGACTTGCGTGAAAAATCTCAAAAAAAATTGGACCATTTCTCGATTTGTGCGTGTCATCCTTGCGCAGGGGCCATGCTAATCTTCTCTGTATCGTTCCAATTTTATCGGATGTCCCCGAAGGGACATATCATATGCCACGCTCAGACTTATAAACCGGTTCGTCTCTCTTTCGCTGGCCGATGTGGGACTAAACAAATGAGCGTTTGTTTTGCCGACGGTGTTGTCCAGCAAAACCAGCATAATCGGACAGAGTGCGATGGGCCGCCAAGAATGTGAGTGGATCTCTCTTGATGTGGCCCACATTAATGGAAGAGCATAATGGGCTCTCGTGTTTTTTCATTACTAGGGAATAATGAATGATGCTTGGACACTAAAAAAATACTACAGTTTTTGACGCAGGTGGGGGGAGGGCACATGCACGTTTAGGAAAGAAGGGATCAATAAATCCTTAAGGCTGTGCATAGTTTATGGAAGGTGGATGAAGCAAACTTGTGCATGAAGGAGATTATGCGATCAAGTTGTTGCCATGCGTACACGTTGCCAAGATCATAGCTCCAAAAGGTTCATGCTAAGCTAGCTTACCGTGTCTTTGGTTTGAATGGACATATAAAAGGATATGCAACATGCATAATTTTCTACACAGAGATTGAGATTTCACTTGTTGTGACCTACATAATGTTGACCGATGGTTATTGTACAATAAAGATAGAAAGGTTTGAAGAATGGATTCTTTCGGGTGATACCAGAATCCAATGATAGTGTTTGAGAGAATTTTCTCACAAGTCTTAGATGAGTTTGTTAGGTGGTAACATAAGCAAATTCGATTAATGAAACATGTTTTTGCATTATGACTGAATCACAGTTAAGATTAAGGAACAAAGACAATAATTTTTTTGAAGGAATATGCTACATGTAGGAGGACTGAAATGAAAGACTAACCCCAAAACATGTAATAATAGATTAAAAAGGCAAAAAGGTTACTACAGAAAGGATGTGTCTGCAATAACAAAGAAGAGAAAGCGTGTGGATCTAAATTTAAAAAGGCAGTATTAAGGGCCTCTCTGATAGAGAAGGGAAACTAAAGGGCCTTTCTATAAGAATAGCAGCACACGCAAGTGCAAGCAAGAGGGCTCCACAAACTTGCATGAAAAACCTCAAAAAAATTTGGACCATTTCTCCATTTGTACGTGTCATCCTTGCGCAGGGGCCATGCTAATCTTCTCTGTATCGTTCCAATTTTATCGGATGTCCCCGAAGGGACGATGCTAGCTGCCGCGCTCTGCCTTATAAACCAGTCCGACTCTTCCCGGCTGGACGATGAGGGACTAAACAAATGACCGTTTGTTTTGCCCACGGCGCTGTCTAGCAAAACCCAGACGCCATCAGGCGTGCGATGGGCTGCCAGTAACAGGTTGGATCTCTCTTGATGTGGCCCACATTAATAGAAGAGCATAATGGGCTCTCGTGTTTTCTCATTACTAGGGAATATCGAATGATGCTTGGACACTAAAAAAATACTACAGTTTTTTTTGCACGTGGGGGGAGGGCACATGCATGTTTAGGAAAGAAGGGATCAATCAATCCTTCGGGCTGTTCACACTTTATGGAAGGTGGATGAAGCAAAGTTATGCATGAAGGAGATTATGCGATCAAGTTGTTGCCATGCGTACACGTTGCCAAGATCATCACTCCAAAAGGTTCATGCTAAGCTAGATTACCGTGTCTTTGGTTTGACTGGATATATAAAAAGGATATGCAACATGCATAACTTTCTACATAGAGATTGAGATTTCACTTGTTGTGACCGACATAATGTTGACCGCTGGTTATTGTACACTAAAGATAGAAAGGTTTGAAGAAGGGATTCTTTCGGGTGATACCAGAATCCAATGCTAGTGTTCGAGAGAGTTTTCTCACAAGTCTTAGATGAGTTTGTTAGGTGGTAACATAAGCAAATTAGATTAATGAAACATGTTTTTGCGTTATGACTGAATCACAGTTAACATTAAGGAACAAAGACAATATTTTTTTGAAGGAATATACTACATGTAGGAGGATTGAAACGAAAGAGAAAGGATGTATCTGCAATAACAAAGAAGAGAAAGCGTGTGGATCTAAATTTAAAAAGGCAGTATTGAGGGCCTCTCTGGTAGAGAAGGGAAACTAAAGGGCCTTTCTATAAGAATAGAAGGACACGCAAGTGCAAGAAAGAAGGCTCCACGGACTTGCGTGAAAAATCCCAAAAAAATTTGGACCATTTCTCGATTTGTGCGTGTCATCCTTGCGCAGGGGCCATGCTAATCTTCTCTGTATCGTTCCAATTTTATCGGATGTCCCCGAAGGGACATATCAGCTGCCACGCTCAGACTTATAAACCGGTTCGTCTCACTTTCGCTAGCCGATGTGGGACTAAACAAATGAGCGTTTGTTTTGCCGACGATGTTGTCTAGAAAACCAGACGCCAACAAAGCGTGCGATGGGCCGCCGAGAATCGGCTGGATCTCTCTTGATGTGTCCCACATTAATGGAAGAGCATAATGGGCTCGTGTTTTTTCATTACTAGCGAATAACGAATGATGCTTGGACACTAAAAAATACTACAGTTTTGCCGACGTGGGGAGGGCACATGCACGTTTAGGAAAGAAGGGATCAATAAATCTTTCAGGCTGTGCATAGTTTATGGAAGGTGGATGAAGCAAACTTGTGCATGAAGGAGATTATGCGATCAAGTTGTTGCCATGCGTACATGTTGCCAAGATCATAGCTCCAAAAGGTTCATGCTAAGCTAGCTTACCGTGTCTTTGGTTTGAATGGACATATAAAAAGGATATGCAACATGCATAATTTTCTACACACAGATTGAGATTTCACTTGTTGTGACCTACATAATGTTGACCG